>PVJL010013296.1:0-32962 GCA_004026885.1 Lyroderma lyra
GAGAGGGAGGGAGAGAGAAGGAGAGGGAGGAAAAGGGAGGGACAAGGAGGGACAGGAAGGAGGAGGAGAGAGGGAGAGGGAGAGCAGGGGTGGGGGGTGGGGAGAGAGAGAGAATGCAAACAGCAGGCTTTCTAGACACGACCCAAGTCCTTTTCTACCATAAGCTCCCCTCCATCTTTGCCCCACCTCCCGTGTTCTGGATCAAGCTCTCTTTGAAGTTCCTTTGCACCTAAAGCCCATACCAAACCATATAACCTGTCCTGGTCATGTTTCTTTGTATGTGTTCATCTTCACCCTAGCCAGATTTAAATTCTGTTTGGAGGTCAGTAACTACATCACATACATCTATATGAGGGCCCCAGGGCCTAGCACAGCTTTGTGCACTTGGAAGGGTCAGCAATTGCTCTCTGATTGAATCACTATCAAGTCATTTTTGTGCTCCAGCAAAGGCCAGTAGCAAGTGCCATTCTTCCTCCATCATGCTGCATTTATACTTGTTCTAGTGTTTGTACGAAACACATTATACTCTAAAATACATGAGGATATTTTTCTATTTATTACGCACTTTATTCTGTAACTTTTTTATATACCATACGTAGAGATCCAACTCGTTTTAACAGCTGCATAAATTCCATCGTGTGGTTGTACCACAATTTATTCACTGCAGAGTTAAAAGCTATTTTGCAAAATTCAGTTATTAAAGACACCACTAATTTACTTTTCCAAAATATTTAGTATATCAATCTCCCACCATTAATATATTCGAAGGTCTATCTCCTCAGACTCTTGACAGCACTGGGAATTAGCAATATTTACTAAGAGGATTAGATGAGAGTTAGGGCAAAAAATGGTATCTCGCAGTTTTGTTTTGTATTTCTCTGACTGCTACTTAAGTCTCTGCATTGTCATTTGCATTACTGTTTGTAACAAATGTCTTTCATAGTTTCTGCTCATTTTTTGCCTTTAATGGATAGAAATTTTCTGGAAATTAGAGATGTTTCATTCATAAATGACACACATATTGTTTTCCCAGAGAAATACTATATATTTATCTTGCAAACTCCTTGAGGACAGTGACTGTACCTTATAGCCTATCTCCCAATCCCTACTTACTCACTAGTAAGCCAGGCATAGCATAATAGAATATGTCCATTGTAGAATTCAGTATATTTATTCAACAGCTTCGAGCAACAATAATCAAAAGCGGTTTGGTCATATGGTTAGAATGACCAGGCAAATCTTCATTTGCACAGTGGAGCATTCAGGGTCCTAAAATGTCTGCTGGATCAGGTGAGGCATTTCTTTTTTAGTCCAAACTTGGCTCCCAGTAATGCCTACCCTTATCTCCAGCCTCACTCCTGCTTAGTTCCAACACAGAGAGGGCTTCACAGAATGCATTAGAGCCCAAAGACAAAATGTGTAACTGTAAAGGATATTTGAGGAAAAAAATTAGAGAAGGGATTAAATTTAAAAGAAGCGTTTGGTATGCACACATACCACCATGGAGCAGTGTTTTTTAATCAGAGTACAAATCTGCCTGCTGTATGGTGTGTAGATCCTGTCTTTGCTGATGCAACAAAGACAGAACATTAAAATGCACACTAAGACATATCAGAGAAATATCTAAGCATAGAACCATTGTGAATATTAAGAGGAAATTAATTTTGTGCAGTGGCAAGGAAAGTTACAAAAATCTTTATTCTAATAGAATTCCAACTATTTCAGGGATGTGGGGAACCATCCAGACTGAGGTAGGATGTAGGACATCTCTTTGAATGAGGTACGAAAGTAACCAGGAAACTTAGGCTGTGAGGGTAGGAGATACACTGTAATGGTTCAATGAAAGAGAAGTGGTAGATAAGCAAGAGTGCTTGGAAGGAAGGTTTTTGAAGTCTGAAATGGGGCAGATGAGGCTTACACATCCCATCAGAGAGAATGAAGGTTTGGGTCACCATGATGGACTCACAGTTATTTTTTTATTTCAGGCCTGGTTATAGTGTCACCTGCATCTCTGCCACCATTCAGAAGGGATTCTGAATGGATCTGTCGTGAGCCCTGTTATAGAAAATCAGTACTTCGTTGAAGTGCCTGTGTTAATTAGATACTATTGACTAATTGAGGTATTCCAAAGGGAAGAATCTATTTAATTGCTAAGTTACATTTATAGAAAAGCGTTGAACTATAGACTCCAATCGCATAGAATGAAATATAGCAAATATAAATCATATTTTCAAGAAATGTTTAATTATACAGGGAAAATGCTAATGATATAATTTTTAAAAGCAGGATGTAAAACTGCATATAGACTCTGAAGTCATTTCAGTAAAGAATATATACATATATAAAAGTAAAGAAAAAATGTTCTTAAAATACCACAAAATGTTAGTTAGCTTCATGGAACTTACCACTAATTCTTACTTTCTTCTTTATAGTTCTTTGTATTTTACAAATAATTTTAAGATGAGCATTGTTATTTTGTACCTCAGAAAAAGCAATTTCAAAATAAATATTCTATGGTATTGCATTTTGAATGAAATATTGGCTAATATGATTATCAGTAATGTTTTCTCTTTATTTTCTCCCAACTAATTAATCTGAAGTCAATTTCCTCCTCAACCCACTTCTCATTGCTACAGTTTCCACTCCTTCACAGCCTTAGCTGCCTCGGAAGGACTGGCCAACGGTGGGGGCAGGAGGGGCACGTCTGTCATTCTTTGTGCCCAACATTTCTGTACTACCTCACGTGTGGCAAAGACGCAATGAAAGAGGAGTAAAACATTATAAAAGCTGTTTTCAGATTTAAGTTTAACCACCATACGTCTGTATTTACCCATGAGAAAGTTTCATATGAGAAAGGATTGAGTTCAAAATGTTCTTGTATGTCTTAAACAATAGTGAATTAAAAAGTGAAAAAAGCTTTAAATAGAAGTATATGGATGGATTTCATCACATGGAAAATTTGTGCTGCTTTGATATTCCCTGTGTAATTTTTGTGGGCCTTATTTTTTTATCATCATCATCATCATCATCATCATCATCATCATTATTTAGGTTATGATGACATGGTGAAATTTCTCCTTATGAAATTGCAGTACACCTAATGGGGTTTCTGCTTGTCACACTCGCAACACGACACAGAAAAGAAAAACGGGCAGAAGATTGACTGTAGCACAGGAATACAAAATTTTTATCCCTACGGTTATGACTTATAACTAAAAGCCACTAGTAGGAAAGAAAGGAAGGTAGGAAAAAGTCATGTTTTTGTTTCCTTATCTACAGCAACAACAAAAATGGGTAAATTTCATTTATGTGAAAAATTTCCAGACACACAAGAACAAACCCAGGTTTTCTTGGCTCTCTCAAAGGGTCATCAAGATGTGTGTGTTTAAGCTACTCGAATAGCTAGTAAATGGTAGAATTAGAATGTGAGGGGAGCATTCCGATTTCTCACTTAAACCTGACATTACAGGAATGAACGAACTCCCCATAATCTGAGACACACTGTCTACCGGTATTTGCATATAACAGGTCCCGCCTTAACCACAAGAGCTGACTTTCTAATGGTGAAATTTATGGCACCATTGGAAGTGTTGACCTCAAATTGAAGAAAAAACAGATTCTTGCATTTATTTGCCTTCCATTTTTACATTTGGTGTGAATCAGGTTTGAATGAGAAGTGGCAGAGAAAAATAAAACTGAACTGGGAGTCTGGATACATGGGTCTGGTTTTAGTTCCGCCCCCAAATAGGTAAATGTTCTTACACAATTCAGACTGTAGGTTTCTCACCAAAAACATGGCAGAACAAATAATCTCTTTTGGTAAGTCTACAACTAGTTCCCAGTCTTCCCTGCCCTCTCTTGTCTGCATGGCAGATGGGTTGAGAACAAGTATGTGGGTGTGTGCGTGTGTGTGCATGAGTGTGAGTGTGTACATGTGCGTGTGCATGTGCACACTGTTCATAATTTATACATATGGAGTAAGATCTGCTCGGAAAGATGGAAAAAGTTGAAAATAGTTAAGTAAGTAATTATAAAACTTTTCAGGCTTCCTAGAAAGATAAAAGAGCCTATTTTTCTGCAACTGCTAAAATTACAGAGATTTGCTTAAAATTTACTTTTGTCAATTTCATATTTTCCTTTCCCTTTTAATACCTAGGACTGTAAATTGACTGTGTCAACACTAATTTGAGCAATAAAGGAGAGGACAAGCTTTTCTGAATTACCTCGTTTCACAGAAAAGGCATTACTTGTACCCTCTAGAGCTGTGAGAATAAACACTGATCGCTGGTCTGACTCAACCCCCGGAAAACTGGCTTGTGAATAAATTGGTCCAATTTGCTTGTAATGATACAAATCTGAGACACAGCTTTCTTGTATCAAGCCTTGGAAAATACAGAATTTGACTTTGATTTAGAGAAACAAGGCCACAATACACATTATGGCTTGCACATCATTTGTGCTCAATAAATATTTACTAATTATTTGGGTCTTTGGCCTGATTCGTCCTGATACTTCTATAAACCTCCTCCCTGTCCATGTAGCCATTACAATGTAAGAGCTACTATGAATTAAACAGCAATATTTCAAAAAGACAGGGTCGGCCTATGACTAGGAGTCAAGCTATATGTGGAAAACGCAGGATGAAACCCTTGAAATCTAGCGCTCCCAAGAAGACACGTTTGCTTTTTAGCTGGCATACATAATATATCTCCACTTCAACCACATTTCCCCTCATCATGATAGCTAATATTTTTTTAATCCTTCATTCACATACATTGCTTGCATGTGTCTGTTTAAGGCCACTTGACTTCATAGTCCTTCAAAATGCAGTTCAAAGACACTCACCTAATCCATTTCCTCTAAACAGGAAACCCAGTTTGACTGGAGAAAAAGAAATATTGAAGAATCTTCTGGAGAGGCTTTGAACACTCCCAGGGAAAGGGCACTTCCAGTGAATGGTTAAGTACTTTGAAACCCCCAAGGAGCTTTGTAGCTAGGGTTGACCTCTCACCCCTCAACAGCTTTTTGCAAACAAAATCTTTCAAGCTTCATCTAAAAGACTAGTGAGCAACAATTTGAAGAATGAGGTTTCCCTTTGTGTCAGATTACAGAGCTCAGCAGTTCTCACCTTTTTGTTCTATTATATTTCTGATCTAAATAAGGAATTATTTATTACCAGAAAACTGTGGTATTCAGATCACAAGCCTCCTCAGAGCATTGACTTTAATCCCCAACTATTTGTAGAGATTTAGGAAGGAGAAGGCTACTTGTTTGGCAAGAATCCTAAGATCTACTCCTAGACGCTGCCCTGCAGGCAGAAGGCACTCCAGGCTCTGGTCATTGAAAATGATCCTTACAATTACTCGCTCTCAGTTTGTTATTGTGATGCATGATTTCCCAGTACCTTGAAGTTTCATTTTCCCATGTGGATGCAATTCCTTCTCTATACCAAAAAAAAAATAAGTGGATTTATTAAAAGCTCAATTCAGTGTGCATTTTTGACAAAACTACCAAGGGATTAGTTTCCGTTCTTCCATTAATGTTTCCCGGTAACACTCTAGGGAGTATTCATGATGCAATAGAAGAAAAGCTCCTGGGAATGTACATGTTATGCAAGTTTCACTCTTCCCCATGGAATTGGGGTATCATTGCTAAAACAGAACCCTAAAAATGTTCAAAATCTTGAATACGGTAACTGGGAAAATTGTCACTTAAAAGCCACACTTAATACTCTTTGAATGCTGTTTTGGGGGCAGACTATTCCTTGAGTTCTGGGAAAATCATCAAATAGTCCCTTCAGTGTTCAAACGTAAAGAAAGACGCACTCCTGAAATGGAGATATTTGAGACTAAAGGCTACAAAGAACTAAAGTGGTAATGTAAATTTGCCTCTAGTGTCCACAATGCTGGATCTCTGTAAGTTGAGTTTCCGTCAGAGAAATGTTCACTTAGTACAGGTTGAATCTCCTCTGTGCCTGTTCTGGGAGTCTGAGAGGGACAAAAGTAGGATAGGAGATATGGGGAGATTAGTGGGGGCAGGGAGAAGATGGAAGAAGACCAGGGGCTGTCAGGAAATCTGTGGGTTCAAGGCTAAAGGAGGAAATGTTTTCAGGAGAGGCTGAGATGTGAGGAAAGGTGGAAATGTTTTGAGTATCCATATTGGGATGTGGGGCCCCAAGATCATTATAATTTCACTATTAATGGAAATGTAACCTTGTTTAAAATATGCCAATACTTCATTCTCACAAGTTGATGAAACTTCCACATACATGCTACACACCAAAGGAATAGAAGATTCCCATTTTTACAGCTCTTTTTACCAAATTAATATTTGACCTGTGTTAGTGGAGAAGAAAGCATGGTAATTTTACAGTAACATGCTGTGGGTGACATTTAGCCTAATGTTTTATAGTTAATTTCATTAAGCAGATTTTTAACTTGAAAAATATATAAAATAAATATTGCTTGTATTAAGGTTCTCATCTTTACCTAATGATTATTCTATAATTTTTTATTTATTTATAGAAAAGGATATTCTCCTATTTGAAGTTACTCAGCTGCTCAATAAATATTTATTGATTCCCTGTGATGCATGATTTCCCAGTACCTTGAAGTTTCATTTTCCCACGTTGATGCAATTCCTTCTCTATACCAAGAAATAAGTGGATTTATTAAAAGTTTAATTTGGTGTGAATTTTTGACAAAATTACCAAGGGATTCGTTTCTGTTCTTCCATTAATGTTTCCTGGTAACACTCCAGGGAGGAAACATGCTGGGTAAGGCCTGAGCTTGAGGAGCTCACACTTTTTTTGGCAGATAGAAATGAGTACAGACAATTGCAAGACAGTGTGAAAAAGTTAAGTAAGATAATCACTATCATCAGGAAGTCCTGAAGAGGCAGGCACTGCATGGCCCTGGGGTCATTGGGAGCTTGGGGTGAAGAGATAGAGGTCAGGGAAGATCTTCCCGAGGTGAGAAGGGTGGAATAGCATTTTCATGGTCAAGAAACATGAGTGTGGTGTTCTAAGAGAAAATCATGATTGAGGCATGAGGTCTTAAATATGCTAGGTGCATGTGTGAACTATAAGCAACTTGGTTCAATTAGGAAAATTGAGGGGGGAGCCAGTGGATGGGGTAGGAGGTCTGAGCAGAGGCCAACATGTCTGAGAACTTGGAAATAGATAAGAGTCCCCGCCTAGCCAAGTAGATTACACAAAACCCAAGCTGAATGCAAGTATATGATGATCCATGTGTTTCTGGCGTAACATCTAACACATTCTGTTACTCGTTTTCTAAATTTATAGTGGTTTAAATCAACAAGTAAGTTGTTATTTGTAGGAACCCTCCTAGCAATGAAGAGAATTTCTTGTTAACAACAGGAGTAAGGGGTATAACAACAGGAGTAAGGGGTAAAACCAGACTTAAGACCCTAATTATGGTCCAGTTTGGGGCATTTCAGTATTGTCTACTCTGTGGATCAACAAACTTTCTCTGTGAAAGCCAGACCGTAATTTTTTTTTTTTTTTGGTGGTTCCCTGGCTGGGCATCGAACCCAGGCTGCGGTGTTGAGCGTGTGGAAGCCTTAGCCACTGCACCACCGGGGGAGCCCCAGACCATAAGTATCTAAGGCTTTGCAGGTCACACAGTATCTGTCACGACTACTCAACTCTAGCACAGAAGCAGGCGCAGACAATCCACACAGGGGTGGATGCAATACGTTCTGAAGAGGCTTTACTTAAAGAGCAGTTGGAGGGCCCCATTTGGCCCCTGGCCGTAGCTTACTGACACTGACACTGACACCGACACCGACACCGACACCGGAGCTAATGACCGCTGAGGGCAGTGCTGCGTGAAAACGCAGCCCCGTAATTGATGATGCTAATTGTGGCCTCAGCTTGGCGAGAACGGTCTCGATTACGTTTAGTGTTCTCCATTTAACAAGTCAGGAAATTTTGCGGTGCTAGAAAGAGTCTCTCTAGAATTAGAAAGAATTTTGGCCTTTACGGGATAAACACTAAGCAATATGAGAGAAAATTGTGTAAAAAGTATAATACATTCCCTGTATATTTGCATAGCTGAAGTTTTGTTCCTATGGATTTGGTTTGTTTTTGTTCTTGTTGTTGTTTTGTTTTGTTGTTTTTGGTTGTCTCCCTGACTGGGAAGCGAACACAGGCCGTGGTGGTGAGAGCACCAAAACCTAGCCACTGCACCACCAGGGAGCCCCACCTATGGACTTTTGTGCAAGCGTGAATAAAGCATTCACACATGCAGTTGAGACCTACATGGCCTTGTAGGATAGCCACTGGCTACATGAGGCTCTTTAGCACTTGAAATGTGGCCAGTGTAACTGAGGAACTCCATTTTTAACTTTACTTATTTTTGAGTTAAATTTAAATTTAAAAGCAGATACTCATTTCAGTGATTGCAAATATCTTTAAGTAACTTTGATTCAACTTGGGTAACATTTGCAACATAATTTTTGAAAATCCAAGTACAGATTGAGTATTTCTCATGAAAATTTAGCCTTGAGGTGTGTATTGCATTCTATTTCTCTTGGACAAAATATCCAGTATATCTCTATTGTCTGGAATATCATAGCCAGGGAAGTCAATATTTTCACCTCTGTATTGGAAGAGCTGGGAGAAATTAGACCACAGGGAGTCTGTGCCACAGCGAGCTAATGGTAGGGAGGAGATTAATCCATACTCCTGCTATTTCAGCTCTTTGGCTCATCCTATTGAAATGTGATGTCTTAGTAACTTTTAATGGAATCAAGTCCCCCCTGAAATATCTTTAAATTTGCATTGTATGTCTAATGTGCATTCTGATATTGGTAGTTGATGTGACCAATTCTAATTCCCAGGCTACAGGGCCCCTTGTTCTCAACAGGCTATGAGACTGAAGGATCGGCCGAGTCCCAGCAGTTCATCAGAAACATGCACGTCCTGACGGCCCCTGGGGAAAGATCCAATCCATCCATATTTTCTCTTTGTTTGTCTGTAAATTCTCCCATGTCAGCTGGATGGAAACAGAACTACAACCAGACCCAGGCATCCTGATTCCAGGAAGGTTTTCTTTTTCTCTGCCAATTCTCACTCAAGCCCATACATACATACAATTCATACCAAACATACAAGTTGGCAAAGAAAAGCAAGAACCCATTTCTTTCTCCAATCTGAGATCTCAGCAATAAGACTGTGAATAAATTTACAGCAAGTTACAATTGCACCTACACGTCCTTCCCACTAGAAGCCAAAATACTGACCACGAAAACATTAACAGGTTGCAGCCTGAGCACCAAGCAACACAAACGAATGCTGGCGGAGCTGGGAGGGAAGTTTGGGCATTCCCTCCATCGCCAGGTCCCATTATTCCTTACCTTCTGTCCTGTTTGCTTTATCTTCCTTGCCTACAGGTTCAGATGACCTCTAGAGAGCTGCCCTGAGCCTGCAACCACTTGGATAAGGGCTCTGGAATCCTTTCCAGTTCTCCAAGATCCCCTGGCCTGTGTTTTTGGAGCTGGAAGTCGTTTCCCTAGACCACATGTTTTGCTGTGGGCCTTCTACTAAAATGTTCATCACACAGAACCCCAGCACTGCCTGAGCAAAGTACCAGCATCATGCCAACTTTGCTAAAGACTGTTCCCCATCTGTCCCATTGAACTTCGTCTTCCACCTTTATAGTAGCTGCAAATTCACCTTTGAATGCAGGACTTGAACCCAGTTGCCCTCATGGAGGCCTGTCCCATCCTCGCCCTCTCCACACCCCTCCACCTCCATGTCCTTACCTTTGTCAGGCCAAATTTCAACCTCTCTTTAGTCTGAGGCTGCCCATATTCCAACAGGACCTCTCAGTGCATGAAGATTCTCCTATGCTCACGTACTTTTCCTCTCATTTGCCTGTGGAAGATAAATGGATGGAGAGTGTATTTCATTCGGTGGTTATTCCCTACATGTTATATTCCTTCTCTATGTGTAACTTGACAAGAAAGAATTATAGTTAATATTGTATATTTGAGGATTGCTAAAAGAGATCTTAAAGTTCTCATCACAAGAAAATAACCTGTTCCTATGTGTGGTGATGGTAACCAGACTTACTGTGGTGATTATTTTATAATATATACATACATTGAATCAATTTATTGTTCACCTAAAACTATATAATGTTATATATCAATTATATCTCAATTTTAAAAATAAATAAATTTTGAAAAAATAAATAAATTTTAATAAAAAATTTTTAATGTTTTTTTTTCTGACCTAAGGAACTGTCATAAATAGACTAAATAAAAAATGACTGGTTCATGACACATTCTTTCCATAGAATACTATTAACATATGCGAGGGCTCCCCGGAAAGTATGCAGCCATGTAATATGAAAAGCAGAGGCATTTATGGCTGGATTTTTTCCAGACAGCCCTCGTCTACTAAGAATATGGAACCACAACTACCTTTAGCAACATGGGTCAGTTTCACAAATGTAATATGGCACGAAAGGAGGCAGACTCAGAAGACCTTTTGTAAGCTTTTATTTGTGCAAAGTTCAAAAGCAGGCAGTACTAAACTGTGACGTTAGAAGTTAGCATATGGATAAAGCAGAGGATAGGGATTCTGAGGGTTCTGGGGGAGATTCTAGAGGCTGGCTTGTTCTATTTCTTGCCTTATGTGGGGACTACATGGGGGAGTTCACTTTATGACAATTTGTTGAACCATGTACTTATGATTTGTACATGTTTCTGTAAGTGTGCAATACCCCAATAAAAAATTCAAGAAACCTGTTTTGTAATAAATAGGAAAATGAAACATATTCAGTATTGAGTGACAAAGGCTACTGTTTCTCTGGTGTGAAATAGGCCATGAGTATCTTGATTTGGATTGAGGAAAGCCATCCACACTTGCAGTGGTGCCAGAAATATCATCATTAGAAATTTAGCCTTTGTGGTTAAGGCTGGATCCTGGTATACACAAACACTGGTAGAAAGTGTGTCACAGATTATAATTTCAGGCTTGAGTGTGAGAGCTCTAGAGTCAGAATGCTCAGCTCACATTCTGGTTCTACCACTTACTAGCCATTCCAGTTACTTTTGCTATGTAACAAATCACCCCAAAACTTCATAACTTAAAAAACAATCCTTTTATTCTGCTCACAGATTCTCTGGGTCAGAGATTTTTAGAAGTGCTCATCTGGGTGATTCTTTTACTCCTCATAGCATTGACTAAGATCACTCAGTGATTCTCAGCTAGCAGGTGAGCTCATCTGGGGAGTGGGGCCCAGTTTCATTCACTTGTTTGGAACTGAAGGTGAAATGACCTCAAGACTAAGATGACCAACCAGAGCATCTATACAGACCCTTTTCACAATATGGCAGCCTCAGGGAAATCAGACATCATACATGGCAGCTCAGGGCTTTAAGCACAAGTATTTCAGTGATCAAAGTGGAAGCTACATTGCCTTTTATGTTCTAGATGCAGAAGCCACGTCATTTTACTCAGCCATGCTCTGTTAGGTGAAATAGTCATAAATGCACCCAGACTTGAAGGGAAGAGATATAGATCCAACCCCTTAATGTGAAGAATTGCAAGGTCACATTGTCAAAGAACAGGCAAGATGAGAGCTGTCGTGTGGCCGTCTGTGGAAACAGCCATCTACCACATTTGCTATGTGACTTTGAGTAAATCTTTTAAATTCACCAAGAATCAGTTACTTCATTTGTAAAAGGATGATGATAATAATTCGACACTTCATGGGACTACTTTCAGGACTGATGAGATGACACACATTAGGTACTTAGCACTGTGCCAGGGTCATAGGAAGGGGTCAGAAAACATTACTTCTTTACCTCCCTATAAAAGTAGCAGGAGCTGAGAAAAATGGAGAAGGACATAGAGATGGTGCTAGAATAAATGTCAGAGGCTGAGCCAGGTAAAAAGGTACCGAGTTGAGAAACAAGCAAGTTGAATAATAAGGTTTATATCTCAACAAAGCAAAGTGACTCAGCAAACAAGGCAAGCAAGAGCAAGAAACCAAACCTCTCAGCTTCCCAGTGTTCCCTAGGATCGGCCTTAGTATTTCGTCAAACAGGCAGTGGGAGATGACTTTTTTTATAAAAGTCACTTGCATTAGAAACATCAAATTGTCTTTATTCTTGGGTTGCCAAGTAAAAATAAAAGAGGGAACCTGCTTTTGACACCTCCTGACACCAACAGCAATGAGTAATCTTTCTTAAGTCTCTAAACAAATAAACTCCAACCTGCCTAGTGCCCTGGGATTTGCCCCAGAAATGGAAGGATGTAACAAACTTTAAGTGAAATAAATGGATCTCTTCCAAACAACTCCCAGATGAGCCAGGTGAAAGGGATCTTTATTATGGGATGTTTTATTAATAGTTAATGAAAAGAGCCAAAAACTCTTTGCCATGTGGCATTTGTAATATAAACCTTTTCAGCAAATTACGAAAACAGGAGGCTATGTAAACTAACACTTTGCGTGGAACCAACATTAGATTTTCATAGAACTGGTTTAGTAATAAGCATGATGTATCAGGTGACAGCAAATTAAATGGTGTTTTATGCCATATTTTAATTGCAAAACTACAGAAATATATGAAAAACAAAGTGGATAATTTAAGTTATTGCAGGTTCTCTACAAAGATATAATGCCACCCTTTCAGCTTGTCAATGAAGAATGCTCTTTTAGCACCCACTGGATATTAAATTTGAGTTGTGTGGAAGTCATAGCTTCTACAGTCTTGCAATAAATATACAAATTTGAGAATGGCAGAGTCATGCTAATTGTAACTCCGTACTGGAGAAGTTGATTGTAAGATTGGACTCTTAGCTTTCAATCAAATGAACAGGGAAAAAACAAAGCTACAAATATTTACTCAGTTTCTACCATGGGCATAGGCCTAGCTCTGTACACTGAGCTATAAAGAGTTGAGTAAGATCCAATTGCTGTTGTTATGAGTATCATAATCTAGTGGAGGAGACAGATACATACATCAATAAGTCTATTAGGATGAAGCTCATAAAGATCAAATACCATAATAGAGGTAAAAACATCACTCACAGGGATGTTTGGAACAGAGTGAGTCACTCCCACAAGGGGGATCAGAGAAGGCTTATTAAAGAAAGTCGACTTTGAAGGGGAGCCTTAAAGAATAAGTAGTATTTTAAAGCAACGTCTAAAGTCTAAGACTATCCAAATAGAATAAGCAAATTAAGTGGGTTCTAGAAGCAGGAGAATATGGGGAATATTCCAGAGGCGGAAGTTGACTGCACTATGAGGGCCTTAAAGTCAAGGAGGGATTGTTTTTCTTTATTTCTAACACCTTATAGGCACGTGGTATAATAGAAGCTCAAGAAATGTAAGTAATGAATAAAGCATTGAAAGTAAATATAGAATTAAGAGGGTAGATAGAGGCCAAAAAACAAACAAACAAACAAACAAAAAAAGGTAAATGCTTGACTGCCTACTGCAAAGGTTCAGACCTTATTCCCTACATGGTAAATGATGGATTGATGGTATCGGCCAACTCAACCACGTGGTGCAAAGTGAATGAGAATAGAGGGAGGACAGTGGCAGAGATGGACTTCTCTTCTGGTTACTTCCCACCAGCCGGGTTCATTGTCATGCTGGGCATTCAGGAGGAGTGCTTGTCTAATTCATTAAAATATAAGGATGGTGTGACAGACTGAGACGTAAGTCATCATGGTTTCATTTCCTGTGCAGCAGTGAGGCTTTCTCCACTATAGTTTTAAACATCACGTGACTTGATCTAATTTATTTTTGAAAAGTGCTGATTGTGATAATGTTATAAGCCTTGAACACATATGGAAAAAATACTCTAGATAATGATCAACTCATTTGGCTACATAAGAAGAAAAAAGTTTAGAACAAGTATAAAAGGCTAAAAATAATGCAAACAGTAAAGAATACTTGTTATATTTAACAAGTATAATACATTTATTATGTAAAGAGATAATTCAATTTGGTAATAAAAATGCCAAGAAATCAATAGACAACAGTGAAAAGACTAAGATAACTAAGAGATGACTTATATACACAAAAACATAAATTAAAATGGGAAGTGGTCAACCTGAACAGTAAAAAATAATAATAATAATAAAAGGCATGTTAAAACAGTGAGATCCCATTTTCTATCAGGTTAATAAAAACTGTGCTTTGATAGCCTATTCTGCCAAGACTGCAATAAAATCGTGATATTTATACATTGTTATGACAGTATTAATTGACGCAATGCTTAGAAATCTACTTGACAAACTGTACCAAGAGCCATAAAAATTGTGAATCCCACTCATGGGACTTGACTTAAAGAAAAATCCAAAAGAAGGGAAATTTATAGGTAGATTTGAAGAAATTAATTTCACTATAATTATAACAGTGAAAATTTGAGGAAGGCAAAGTAAATTTAACATGCAATTATGGAATGACTCTTACATTGTGCTCTGTAATAACTGTGAGGGCGACCAGGAAGAAATAGCTGCCGCCATCACGAGTTCACCCAAGGCACAGCTTCCGGTGTCCAAAAATGAGAGTCCTTCAAAAAAACAAAGGGAGGCTATGAGCCTGCCATGAGCCACAGGATCCTCCAACCTCTAAGGAAAGCCTCTGATCATAGGAAGCCCCTTAGAATTAAGTGCAGAGCTTCTAAAATATATGCATGTCTAAGCCCCACCACTCTGACTTTCTGCTGATTTCAGTCAGCTTTCTGGTTAACTATACGGAAAATGTGTAAAGAAAATACACTGACATGGGATGTGTTCAACATTGCTAATTGGATCATTATGCTTGTCAAATGCTCTATTAAAAAATAGTAATGCACAATCATGAAGAATTAAATTGTTATAAAATTTGGCCTCCATTCATAGGGTGTTACTGACTCTAAATTAATGCTTTGTCTTCATGAATGTTGGAAGCCTTTACATTACTGAGAACGTGTTATCATAAATATGAGAGGTTAATTTTACACTGGCCATGATAGAAATAAATGACTAAAATCTAAATAAAGTTTTATGGTTATTCTTTGCTTATACCACTTTTAAAAAACTTCGTGTTTATTATTAAAGGTATTCATAACAATATATAACTAATCTGAAACTCTCTCTCTCTCTCTCCTCGCCCCACCTCTCCTTCTCCGTCTATGACATATTGTCCCCAAAAGGAAATTTCATTTCATCTATATTGTGTAAGAGTACTTTCTTAACTATTCCATTTTTCTATGTTATAATTCTTCAGTTGTTTCCGATGTATGCGATATTCACAAATCCTAATTGGTTGTGTAATAGGAGCTGACAGCCTATACGGTATTAAGCCACTTCTGCACCACCTATTTTCTGTATGCAAATCAGACAGAAACAAATGTTTGGCCCCAGCTGGGCAAAATGTCCCATTTAGAATTCTTTTCCTCTTCTTTGTTCTTTGATGTTCTGCAAATGAGCTTTAGAACTCCACTCTTCACACAATTCAATTTTACAGACCCATTATCTGAGATATAATGTGGAGGTTAAATATATCAGGGCAGCCATTATGTGAAAATAATTAACAGTAATGAATAATGCACTAATTCCACTGATGAGAGATGGTTATATGTGTAATGAAGTGTTGGGGCAGCCCTGACAAATGAAATTAAAATATTTAAACACTGTTTTATGATATTACTTTGCTCATATAATTTCCTTTACCTACAATGAGCCACTTGGATTATCGTCATTATCTTGACAGCTCTGAAGGATGAAATAGTGAGGGTTAATGTGACAGCGATTAGTCAGAGGGAAAATCTATCACCCAGGGCAGAACAGGCACAGGCAGAAAGGGCCTCTGCACTGTCCTGTTTCCAACACGAGAAGAATGATACTATCAACATCACTTCAATATTAAATGGATAGAATTATCTTGTCATTTAGTTACAGCCTCTGAAGAACTACCTATTTGTACCTGCAAAGGAAAGGTCAGCCTTTCTTAATCACCCATAAAAATATGTTGATGGATTCTTTATATCAATAATAGTGACAGAACAGAGACAGGAAAGAAGCATGACAATTTAAAAGCAAGAAGTTTCTCCCTCAAGTTCTTATAGTCCCTACCCCCCAGTAATTTTTACTAAACTTAAAACTGAATTTCAGAGTCCAATCTGTTGAGGACACCATTTGCCTGCTTAGTCTCTCTATTCTGAGTTGATTACATCAGACTCCTATTTTTAAAGCAAATTCTATCTCCGCTGAACTTTATTCAATGAATAGTCTTTAGAACAATATTCCTAAGCTTGTGTGTAACTACCTTTCAAGATGCAGCAAGCTTGAATTTTTAAAACCTGGTAATGTGATAATCCAGCTCTGCATCAAAGTTCATGCTAAAATGCACTCCAAAATACGTAATGCAACATGAAGTCACTTGATAATGGGAGTGGGGACTGTTACATCACTGATATCCACTCAGACTGTCATAATTTTAGTTTCTAAACTGACAATAGGGATATTGTTTCCAGGAATATTTCAAGCTATGTAAAATATATACAAAACTCAAAACCCTATTTTTTACTTTATTTTTCTTTTGCTTCAAAACAATTGTGAATGAATGGAGTAACTGCTGCAAGTAGAACAGATATCCAGGGACTTTGGGTTCCGAATTCTCTTTGCCTTTGGTTACAAGACGCCGTGCTTTGATTCTGCTCGCATGAGAGTAATGAAAGGACACGTTCATTAAAGAATAAGGCTTGCGGTCTTCGGCTCCACTTTCCCTTAACTAGTCCCGAAGTATTGGCAATCCTCCGACGTGACAATGCATCGCTATTTAGAGTACGAATTACAGCGTGTTTCATTTGCTAATATTTAAAATTGAGTTCGAAAGTCCTTTCCCTTTATTTCAAGTCAGAATCCATGTTCAGAAAAACAAGAGCATCACCTCTGCTGGCAAAGCTTTGCTGGCCTGGCCCTGCTAACATGGGACATGACAGCATATCAAGGAGAGAGTTATAGATTCACAAACACTTTTCAAAATGTAAAATACGTTACTCACTGTCTCTTCTGCATACATATAGCAATAGTATAGCCATCCCTCACATCGGTGGAATAAATACAGAAATATCAAGACAACCTCATTTGTGGATTAAAAATCTCATTATTATCTGGTCAGCCAAAAGCACAATCTGATAAAACCTTTGTTACTGCCAGTACTGGGGGAATAAGATAATACTTGTGATAAGGGGAAGACGATTAACTATGCATCATCAGGCTATTCCTAAGTGTTATGTGAGAACAGCAAGGCTCCTTATGTAAGGGGTCATGCTGCAGTTGCCTGATAGATTTCTGTAGATATCTAATCTGATTGGCGATGTCATTTTTGAACACTAATTTGTTACTAGCTCCTCTCGCCACCTCAGCTATCCTTAAGGAAAACCCAAAAAGGAGAAAACATGCACGCCACTCGAAAACGATCTAAGTGAGCACATTTGTGACGTGTATGACATCATGTATAACGTATGTCTCTATCCCAATAGCAAATAATCCTTTGAAATAATATATCCCTTTCCTGAAAATAATATGTTTCTTTCCTGTACTTCTTGTATGTGGTTTGAAAAAAGAAAACATTACAATTTACTTCAATTATCTGACACTGAAGTGCCTGGGCAATAAATCTAACATTAAAAAAATCATTTCCAGCAAATTACTCCAATAAAATCAATGAAGGTCAGGCTCAGCTGTAGCAACAAATAAATGACAGGCTATTGACAGGCTAGATGGACTTCATTGTCATTTATAAAGGTTAAGGGGATAAAACAATGGAAAGCAGATATTTACTAAACAAAAAATGAGAGTGAATGAGATCAATCGAGAAGTCTAAATTAGGCATGAACAGTTCCAGTGTTCTTCTGGCCTGGGCCCAGAGCAAAAGCTCGAGTTATGCCAAGTCTCAGCAGCATGTGTGTTTGATTTGGTCAATATTCATCTGCTTTGGGGCTGCCTGTGATCTTTCTACCTTTTATTTATTGAAGTCAGGAAACAGATTTTTCTGCTAATAGAAAATAAAGAATTGATAAAATTGAGTAACAGTAGCCAGGTTAAAAGCAGTTTGACCCATTTCAAAATTTCAGTAGCTGCATCTTTGAGGAAAGCAAACACTGAGAGAAGACAGCTTGCTATTTCTCGGATATGAAAGTAGCCTACTAATTGTGACAGTGTTCTTCATCAGACAGAAACCTAGGATCTAAATATTAATATTTTGTTTAAAAGTCATGTTTGCAAACCCTATGAAACATAACCCAATAAATCTGGAAGGATCTTCCCAGCTAATAAATTCCCTCCTCTAAATTATAGCAATGTTTACAAGGGCACAGGTCAAACAGCTTTGTTCAGGTTTCTCAGAATAGACACAGATACTTACCTGGAAATACCCAGGGTCTTTTCCCTCAGCTATTGCTTTAATGAAAAGGGAAACATTTTGAAGAGATCAAGCTCTCCTAAAATCATAGCTAAAAAAAAAAAAAATCTTTCTTAAAGTGAAAAGGACCATAGATCACTGAATCCAAGCTCTTCATTTTTCAGAGGAGGAAACGCAGAAGCAGAGTGTGAGAATCTTTGCCTAAGGGCTCAGGTGAGAACTAGTCCCCAGTCCTCAAGGCACTGTTCTCACTACACTTAGACTTGGCCTAAATTGTTAAAAGGGCAGAGGAAATATCTTCTGCTTACTACAAAAACTGTTTTATCAAAATATACAATCTGGGGTTTTCAGTGTACCCACGATTATATCCTTCGATGGTTAAAAGAACAAGGACCAAGTTTCTCAAATGGCGCGTTCTTCCTCTTCCTCAACAGGGAGCGACTCCCGAAGCATCTGGTCCTTTCTTACATGTACACCCCAAGCTCTCCCGAGCCAGAGGAGAAAGGAAGGGAACCTCAAATAAATTAGCCTCTGAAATGGATGTTTTGCAGAAAATAAATAAACAAATAGAAACCTTCCCACAAGAAAATAAATGTGAATTTTATCTATTTTGGTAATACCCGAAATTTATGTATCCTTATCTTTTAGGGTATGTCTTAGAGCAAAACATAAAATGAAAAATTTTGAACTTTATTTGAGAAAATAAATAAAAATACAGCTAAGTGACATAATGATATTACCTAATTGGTGCAACATGGATTCAATATTGCATTTTCTCCTTAATGAGTTCCCTTAATGTTGAGAAGCTAAAATCTCTGTCCTCCCATAAAAGGATATTTGTTCAAAATTCAAGCATGAGTTCCCAATCCACATTCTTTTGCTAATAGAACCCAATTCACGTACTATTTCATTTATAATCACAGTATTACAATAAAATCACCAAAACCTGTTGTATGCATGAAAGGCACAATTTATAGCAATCAGTGGAGATGAACTATTAAATGTAACAGTAGGGGACCAGGCAGGCAGATTTCTGGTGAAGCAACTGTTTACTAAGAGAACATTACCTTACACATATGCCTAAGGAGTGTTTTCCTGGAGACAACCAAAGTAGCAAAAGGGAATTTATTCTTAAAATGAGAACCATATTATGAAATTTTAATACCCCCCAAAAGTAATACATCTTCTCAAAGGTGGAAAACCCAAATTCTGGAGGCTAAGGCTTGAGGGAGTTGAGGATAATTTCGGACTCTTACTAGCCTTGTTTGTCCCATCTAGAAAGCAGAAATAAAAGTCATTTTTTCATCTTATTCCAGTTGAACTTTATAAAGATGGGTAAGTCCAGGTTTGGCACCCCCAGCGTCTAAAGGCTAAAAACGTACAGAAAGGCTTGAACGAGGTCCTGGAAGAATCATGAACGCTTCAGGTCTCCCCCTTTACACCTCCGGTTGACGATCCACTCCAAGACACAGCCACAGGAGAAGCTGGTGGAAATGAGGAATTGTAGGGTTTGCGCTGTTGGATGTGAAGAATAAAGGCATTTTGGGTAGAGGAAACGGGACACAAGGGCGCTCTGGTGAAGAACACGTGTGAGAAGGGCAGTGGCTTTCCTATAAACACCCGAACACTCATTCGCCCTTCCTCACAGAGTTTGCCATATTGAGGGCCATAGTAAGAATTCCTCGTGTGTGTCATATTTTCCTAAACAAACTGTAAGTCTCAGGAATAATTGCTTTATGTAATAAAATCCATTCATGTGCCATGCACTTTATATAGTTGTCCTTACTCTGCAAAAGTACAAGGGCAGGCTGATATATTTTGCCTGCACTTTAACATTTTTTTTTGTTACTTTAGACATATCTGAATATAACCAGTTCAGTGCAGTCACATGGCATCTCCCCTCCATCATTCTCGGCCTTGCACACATAGATGCTTACATTTCTCACCCAGTGCACTTCAAAACGGAACTTCTAGCTCCTCACTGGTCTACACTGGAATATCTCCTTCGTGCCTCTTTATTGCTAACTACAGAAATTTCTTATTCTTTGTTACTGCACTTGTTCAGAGCACTATCATTAAGGATTTTGTCTATATCAATCAGATCCCAATAAAGGATTTCACCTCTTCAGTTAAGTTTTGATTTTCTCCAATATAATTTACAAAGTGCTGGCACCTGCTTTACTAGGTCTAAAGAAGAGCCCTGTGATCTCATAGCTTTCTGGCTGTTTCTCTAAACCCAAGCATTTATTAACTGAGCATATTGCCCAGCCTGTGTTCTCCCATTCACTGGCAAAATTCCTTCATACAGCAACAGGAAGGGATTTAACATGATGAAGAGAATAATTTCCTGCTTGCAATCTGAACTGAAGTCACCTTGCCACTGGACCTCTGATGCTGGTTTCTTTGTAAAAGCAGCAGCTGCTGGGAGCTTTTGTTACAGTCACTTCATACCTAATACTGGTAGGCTAGCCAATCACAATTTTAAAAGAAAGATCTGACAATCAAACTGATGAAACTTCAAATATAAACATCCTTGCAAAACTGTGCAATTGTCAAACCTGATTGGTTGGAGCAACTTTAAAGTTAACACTGTGTTTAAATTTCAGGCTCCTTCAGATACACAAGATGCAGGGAATATGACAAGGTTTTCAAGGAAGGTCCTGTACCCTGTACCTATGCATTTTGGCTGATGCAGAAACAGTTTATGGTAAGGTATGAGATAATAATTATGATCATTTCCTGGAGAAAAAAAGACTAAGTCACTACTTGATAACTGTCATGGAACATGTGGCTTGGAGTGACACAAATAAGTGAAAACATACCCTGAATTCCATTGCAGCCATGATTTTTTTAAAATATTAATCATATAGTCACAGGGACCATGTTAGCTGTAAGTATAGTGCAGGTTATACAAAGGTCATTCCAGTTCTCATTGTTTTTCAAATCCAGTCTTCATTAGCAAAACCTGACCTGGTGACTGACTTTTTGAGCCAACTGAAGGAGAGCATTGTCAGGCAAACACAATTGCTCATCTCTACAATCGGCTCTTAGAGGGAAGGGTTTGTTCCACGTAGATTTAAATGACCAGATATACTGCCTCAAAGGCAAGCTGGTATTGACCACAATCTCACCAAACCACAATTCAATTGGCTATTGTGGCTCTGGAGCATTCACTGTATATTTCAACCACTTTTTATATTTAAAATACAAAAAAAAAAGTAGCGATATTTGAGGAAAAGTTAGTCAATTGAGATTTGAAAATTTTGTCAATTTATTCTGAGCCAAATAATGCACTCTAGAAACTCTTGATAGGATTGTACTACTTGATAAAAGAATGTGGTACAAACATAGCACATTTCATGTACCCAGTACCAGGTGAATAAGGGAGTCAAAACTCATCAGTTTTTTTCCAATGCTTAGACAAATTCACAAATGAAAAAGTGAATTTAAATTAAACAAGTAAGGATTCATTCAGAATGGAAAACAAAACAAAACAAAACAAATCCCCAAACTGAACATAAACTTATTCAACTCTAAAATTAGAATTTCCCACTAATGGTGTATTTATTGTAGAGATGCATTTGGCCACAAATATCAAAATGCCAAATAGAGGCTAAAATAATGCAAAGCATTTAATTATTTCAATAACAAACTGCCTGGTGGTGAGTTGTTCCAGAACTGGATCCAGGGCTCAATGACTTCAGTGTCAATGCCACTATAGGTGTTGTGCTTGTAGTTTCTACTACAGGGCCAAGCATCTTATGCTCACAGAGCGGTGATCAGAGCAAGACAAAATCTTGGGATTATCAATATTGTTACCCAAATAAAATTGGACTTTTAGAAGAAACAAGAGATGATGGCTATTATACAGTAAGATTCACGGGGGCCAGGGATGCTTCATCTTCTAAGAGTGTTCTCACAAACCTATATTTGAAATCAATAAACTCCTCATGTCTCACACTACAACTCCCTAGTCCACACGGCTCTTTGAAAAACCACAATGGAATATCCTTACCCATCAGTCTAGTTCCCTCTTTCTAGAAGAAAAAAGAAGAGATCGACTATCGATGTGAAGTTTTTTCTTCACAAAAAATAAAGCTAGGAAGTAGTGGCACGTTCAAAATAAACAACAGGATAGTTTGATCATGGGAGAGGCCGTGAATTGGTAGTTCACCGATCAGGGAGGCAAAGAGGATAACATGGTTTTACTAAGATTATGGTGATAATTAGAGACGAAACGGGTAGCAGAGCCAAAATAGCTAGAATTCACTCTATATTCACACTTTTATCAATCATCAATTCATCTCTGCTCACACTTCATCATCAACTCAAGCATTAGCAATTAACTTAAGAATTCTACCATTTCAGAAATGGTAAATTGTGAGGTTGTGTGTGTATGTGTGTGTGTGTCTCCAGCCTCAATGGTAAACTGACAATTCTGTATTTATTTTTTTCCTGGAGTTATAAAAATGCCAGACAACATTTGTTTACCAGGGGCATTTCCAACAAGAAAAATACTGAGAACATGAAGAATATAAGTTATAATTTAATGCCCAGAAAATTACATTTAAAAAATTATAAATATATTTTTGACATCTGAAAACATCCAAAGGCCTAAGGTTCCAGGACATCCTGAACTAAAATGGATTTATATTTAAAAAATGTAAGCCATGTTTGTAAGGAAACATGTAATTACAAGTACAAATAGTCAATAAAATGGCAATATTGCTAAAAGAAAGTAAAAGTGACAATGGCAACAAATAAATAGTACTTTGAAAATCCTATTTAAAAAAAAAGGTTAGTAGTTGATTCAGTTCTAAACAATGATAAATCAGAGATAGTGTATTTTCTGAAGTCCCTCTCCTGGTAGTTAAGAAAACACAGGCCTCTAAAACATAAATTTTGTCTTCCTAACAGCTTTTTTAATTCAGAGCTCAAAAGTCATCCTTCTGAAGCAGCTTTAGGATTGCACTGGCAAATACATGGCACGGGTTTGGAGTAGGTCAGCTGTGTTGCTAAGCTGCGTAGAAATGCATAAAGCACGGACTTCAGATTGAGTGAGAACTGGGTTTGAATGCCTTCTCTATGTCACTAGCTGTTTGACTTAGAGCCAGGTACTTGAGTATTCTGAGCCACGTTTTTGTTTTTTGTTTTTAATTTAAAAAGTCAAGATGAATAAAATCGTTCCTTTGTTGGGACATTAAAATGATTGAATTTGATAATATATATAAATCACTTGCACAAGGTAGGCACTCAAAACAGAGTCGCTGGTCTTAATAATAAGAGAAGACAGCACAGATTTTTAAAAGAAGCATTTCACACTTTCTACCATTGTGAAGGATGTCTGCAGGAGAAGGGACCCTTTAAACAGAAAAAGTACTTTGGAGAACCAGGCTTCAGTATGCATTCAATTTTTACCACATGAGCTAGATTGCATTATTGTTCAGAAAAACTATCTCCCTTCCCCTTACTTCTGTAGGAAGCTTATACTTCCCATTTCACTGATCAAGGGCCTGACCATGTTTCTTGTTTTGGTCAATGAGATGTTAGTGGACATGAGGCAAACACAGGCTTGAGATACCTGTTCTCCTAGCCTCTGTCATTGACCTTAAAAGAACACGTCTGGATTAGTCCACTGATCCCAGCAGCTGGGAGAGAAACACTTGGAGCAGCAGCCCAGCTCATTTGGAGAGCCAAACCTAGATTTTCAATCCTCACCACGCACACACACCAGTAAATCCAGCTGAACCTAATCTAGAGGATCCAAACCACATTAATGCAAGAATAAGCAGTTGTCATTTTCAACCACTGAGTTGTGGGGGTAATTTTTAAAGCAGCATTTCTCTGGCAATAACTAACTTATAGACCACATTGTTATTGTACTTGGAGAGTTATCATGGGCACATTTAGTTCTATGTCTTCCGTACTTAGCATATGCTAGGACTGTGCTAAGCATGAAATCACAGTGGCAAATAAACGGACCCAATTCTGAGTCTAGGCATGTATTCAGGATCACTGGCTTACGGTTAGAAAACAAATCCTGGGAATGGTTCCTGCAGGTAAATAGTGCCAAGCACATTAGATAGTAATTAAAAAATAACAAACATAAAAACATAACATATTCCTGCCTTCTTCCTGAACAAAATATAATGTAACAGCAAATTCCTCTCAATTAAGCCTGTTGGACCCCCAAAGAGAGTAAATTCTTTTTGTTTCTCAAGGTAATTTGAGGAGGTTAGTTTCTCAAGGAAATCAGTTGTTCTAAGTGACCAAAAGCAAACAATTTAAGCAAATATGCAGAATAAGGTGAACTGTTGTTTAAAAAAACAAAACAAAAAACAGTGGAATTATAAATACAGCACTGGAGACTTCTTTCCTTAATGTATCTTAAATAATATATGTTTGCATAATTTATTTTATTTTATTTAAAAAGTAGTTTGATTTCAGTGCTACATCATGGCAAATTGAGATAATAGGCATTCCCTTCTAGCTACAACCCAAAGATACAATAAAATTGGACATGCTAGATTAAAGGTATTAAAAATTATGTTTGAAAATATCGCCAGGCTGAAAAGAAAGGAAAGAGGAGTCCTTTGGACACAGGACTGAAGGGGGAACTCAAAGCCAGGGCAGCATTTTCATCAAAAGCTCAGCTACCAGATACATTTTAAAGCCAAATATGGTCCTAGGAGTTGTGAGACTATGGTTTTAATGCCAATGTAAGGACAAGCAAAGTGGTCTTGGAGGAGAAGCTGAGATGAAGACATGTCATAAAGCTAGGATCCATAAAAGGCCTACCTAGTTAGTAAAAAGCACTAGAAAAACTCCACCTACACTCTAGTAGACACAGTAAGAAGATTGCAGTATTCCCTTATTTACGTAAAGGAAAAATATTGTTGAAGAAAATGAAAATATCTACTTGATACCTTATAGAGATTTGAGGAGCTAAACTTATATCATTCCCATGCTGCGGGAATCACACCTAAAAAATTAAAACCCCTGAGATTCTGGCAAAAGTTGTACAGTTGCCACATAGAAAAACATAATCTTGATGGAAAGAGAAGTCACATTAGGTGGTGAACTTATTATACATCAAGTTGACAATGCACTGTAGAATTATATGCCTGAAACCTATGTAATCCTTGCTAACAGATGTCACCCCAATAAGTCTAACAATAAAAATGAATTAAAAAAAAAAAGAAAAAGAAAAACATAATCTACCTAAGGCACACAAAACTTTCCAAAGAAACAAATAAAACTTTCTCATCAAATATGAGCTCATAATTTAAAAAAATCATGGAAATAAACCAACATGACAGAGCATCAGTAGATGAGAAATGGCACTACAAATAAAATAACTTGAAATAAAAAAAATTAAAAGTATTTTTAAAAATAATAAGCATAAAACAAAGAGAAACCAAAATGAAATAGAACAAAAGAATGACCTAAAAATAGGCAGTCTTGAATAAAGAACAAAATAGAAATCCTAGAAGCAAATCTTACAAGCTAGCAGAAGAAAAAAGATTACCCATAAAAAGCCAAGAAAAGAATCATACTGATCAAAGCCAAAAGACATTTAAATAGTATCTTCAAATGGTGAAAAACTGTCAGTTAGAATTCTATGGACAACAAAACCATAATTTTTAAATAAATGAAAATAAAGATATCTAAGACAAAGAAACACTGAACATTTTACCATTTATAGGTAAATAATAGATTACCACAAACTAACTGAAAAAATAAAATTCAAAGGATGTATTTCTATTAACAAGAAGTTGAATTCAGAGGAAGGAACAGTATGCAAAGAAAACTGTGCAAAGGAATTGTAAAAATGTAAATGAGCCTACAGATAGAATAGCATGTTTAATATTCAAAAATACTATTTATAATAAAGTGTTTCAAAGGCATTATAAACAAGGTGCAAGTAAAATATTAAATAATAACATAAAAACATCAGCAGTTGATTGGAATTAAAATACACTAAGAACCTTGTTATTCAATAGAAGGATAGAGCTACTGACTGCTTCCTGATATTATTAGGTGAAATATGCATGGTAAAAATTTTAGGGTAATTATAAGAACAGGCATTGAATGTATAACTTTCAAATTAAGAGAGGAATAAATGGCAATAGAAATAAACAAACAAGAAAGAACCCTCAATAAATTAAAAGGAGAAAAAAGTAAACAATGAAAAGCATGATAAATATGAAACACAAAGCAATACATTATAAGTTACTCTCCCCCAAAGTCAGTAATCACCCTAAACATAAATGGCTTAAACTTTTTTTTGAAAGACAAAGATGCTCAGATTAGAATTAAAAAATCAAAAAAACAAAATCCTGGTCTATGTGGTAAATAATTAATTTTGCGAACTCATCCTAGAAAAAGTGCTGTACACCTCATTGCTGAGTATCACTATGGTCACCTTCAAAGTACTTCCCTTGAGAAGCTATGAACCAACTGACAGCAGCGCCTAGTCCACCCTTCAAAGTCATTTTGGAACTCTTTTTCTGGAATGGCCATCAGAGCTGTCATTGTACCCAAAATCTGACAATTAAGTTCGCAAACTTGCCAAGTTTATTACACGTCACTGAGTTGTTTGTAAGGTGCTGCTAATATAAGCACACAGTGGCAAGTATGAAAACTTTATTGTCATATTTTGGGTCTGACGACAGCTCTGATGGCCATTTCAGAAGAGTTCCAAAATTGCTTTGACGGGTGGACTAGGCACCGGCAACAGTGCATAGCTTCCCAAGGGGAGTACTTCAAAGGTGACGTTCAGCAATGAGGTATGTAGCACTTTTTCTCGGATGAGTTCAAGAACTTAATTGTCAGACCATAAATGTATCCTGAGGAAAGGAAACATAATAATGTCTTCATTTTTAGCTAGGCTAGTAACTTCCAATCAAAGTAGTTTTAAAGTAAAGGGTAGGGCCTCATCAATCTAAACTCTAATTACAGGCTCTAGAGTCACAAATAAATTACTTTTAAAAATTACATCTTAGCAGTTAGGCCACTTAGAAAAGAACTATTATAATGTAATTTAATTGAAAATGGTAAATAGTATGACAGATGTAAGATTCTATGTTAAAGAGGATGTCAAAATGGAAAGTCCATCATCCTCCACCCAGACATAACTTAAGAGATTCCACGCATGGACAGAGAAAGGAGGGAAGGGAAGGGAACGATAATGAGAGGAGTAGGGTAGTACAGCATCAGAAACATAAGCTGGGTTGATTATGTGGAGACTTCGGGGGAGGGACCAGGTGGTGAGGGGCAGCATTCACATAATTAGTTGGAGATAGGCATAACAAATGCATGCATTTGTAGAGGCTCTAGTATGCAAGAAAACACACAGTGGTCTCCCGTGTGCTTCGGAGGGAAAAGCCAACGGTCTGAACTCAGACTCATTCACCAGCTATGACCGTGGGGCAGTCACGCAATTTCTCGGGCCTACATCTCCTCGTGTGCAACATGTGAGACGAGCATTTCTTCCTTGAAGCTTTGTCATGAGGATGACGTAACGTAAGTAGCAAGCATGTTAGCACAGTGCCCGGCACATAGCAGGTAGTCATTATGTATTAAAGTTTTTCTTTTCTGCGTTCTCTGTCCCACTCCCCACCATCATCACCCGGGCCAAATGTAAGAGTTTAGAGAGTCTATCATCTAAAATAAAAATTCCACAAACTGTGGATACATTTTTACAGTAAGCTATACAGTGTCTAATAGCCACCCAGCTGTCCCAGTCATCACCTATTTTAATAAAACTACTTTATCATTGTCACTTCTTTTAATAAAACTGCTTTGAATCAATCCCTTGCTAAGAATGATGTGAGCTATAATGCTTCTAATCAGTGTTACTGATTATACAAAGTTTCTGGAAAGTGAAAGAACCATGCAAGGACAGAGTTGGTTCGGTTCAGTGGAAGAACTGTGACATCCAAAGGCAGATGGCCGGGCTACAACAGCAGTGGTTCAGAAATAAGGAAAACGCTGTCATGCAAATAGCAAATGTCATTTCTATGTATTGAAATAGGGACTAAATAGTATTTTCTGCTATTTCTTTCCATGCTCTTTACTACTTAATACAGATTCTTTTTGCAATAAAATCACGAATTCCTTCTGAAAAGTAAATATATCCTTTCATTAATCACCAGTTTCCACTTGCTTTTCTCAACTTCACTGTGGAGAAGTCTGCAGTACCACAAACCTTTGACTAGTGTGCTACCTTGATTAAGGCACAAAATGTTAAAAGCAAATTACTGTGAAAGTATGAAACAATTTGCACTTAATGTTTCAGTCATATCTGTAAAAAATATGACTTAAATATAGTTTTATTAATAATACATACTTTAATTAAACGGCTGGAGGTGCATCTAGCAGGAAAAATTGAATCTTCCCTGGATTTCACATACTGGTATGATTCATGGGCAGTAAATATGCAAAGCTTTATGCCCATAAGGCAATCAAATGCCAAAGCTGATATGCATGTTTTTATCTGAAAGAATGAAATCTGGTAATGGCTAGAAACAATAATAATAATAATAACAGACTGCCAGAGCATTCCAATGAATTGGCTCTAGCCAACAGTATCCTTTCTCATAGAACAAAATCATCCCTTCAGCCACAATTACATCCACTCTGACATTTATTATGATTTCCATTATTCTCATTACACAAGGAACCCTGTATATGTACTTATGCAGATTTGTGAAAAACTTCCCAAATATTAACAATTAAACACTGGGATATGAGTGACTGCCTTCATGGAGCAGAAATGCTTCCTACTGCAGACTGTTTAGGTATTACCTACATCCACAGCGACCCCACTTTACTCCTGTTGCTTCCCTGACATTTGCCTAGTATATTAGTTTGCTAGGGCTACCATAACAAAGGACCACAGACTGGGTGGCTTAAACAACAGAAATGCATTTGCTCACAACCCTAGGACCTCGAAGTCTGAGATTAAGGTGTTAGCGGATTGGTTTCTTCTGAGGCCTCTCTCCTTGGCTTGTAGATAACCATCTTCTCTCGTGCCTTCACATGGTCTTCCCACTGTGTGTGTGTGTGTGTGTGTGTGTGTGTCCCAATTTTCTCTTCTTAGAAATATAGCAGTCATACTTGATTAGGGCCTACCCTACTGACTTCATGTTAACTTAATTACCTCGTTAATAACCCTAACTCAGTGGTTCTCAACCTTCCTAATGCCACGACCCTTTAATACAGCTCCTCATGTTGTGGTGACCCCCATAAAATTATTTTCATTGCTACTTCATAACTGTAATTTTGCTACTGTTTTATGAATTGTAATGTAAATATCTGATGTGTGTTTTCTGATGGTCTTAGGTGACCCCTGTGAAAGGGTCGTTCGACCCCCAAAGGGGTCGCGACCCACAGGTTGAGAACCTCCGCCCTAACTCTAAATACCTATACTGAGGTGTTGTTGGTTAGAACACCAACCTATGAATCTTGGAGAAAAACAACTCAGTTCATAATGCCTGGAAAGTTCTTTTCAGTTGCAAAATGTTGTATGACCTGCTTCTACACTCCTAGTTACTGTATTTCACCAGAAAGAAGAGCTTGGTGAATTTATAAAATAATGCAGAGGAGACTCAAATGAAAGAAAAGGTTTTCATGTATTTATCTTTCATTTTAATTTCTCTGAAACATTATCTTCATGGTATTCATAGTCATCATTTTAAAACACTGAAAACTTAAAAATGAAAAAGTTAACTACTTCTTACTTGCTTTCATTTGTTCTCCAACTGGGGAGAAAAGGTGATCTCCTAGAAGGGATTAATACCTAGTAACCAACAGTGTCATGAATAAAATGTCCTTCAAAAGCTTGTTAGCCAAGGGTGAGCGAATGTCAGCCTTCCTAACTTTATTCTAGACCCAACTGTGACTCAGGGGATGTATGTATTTCGCATGGCTTCAGTGATGCACAATATATGTGGCCCCCGAGTCACAGTTGGGTCTAGAATAAAGTTAGGCTTGGCATCGCCTTCCCAGTCCTGACTCAGTGGTCTGGAGAGTGCATTGGGAGCTCTATTTCCGGTTACACATTTACAATTGCTACAGATTTTTTATGAATTATCCCTTTTATCATTTAAAAATACCTCTTTATCTTTGATAATACTCTGAGTCTTCAAATCTATTTAATCTGAAATTGTAAAAAGCCACTTCCGCCTTGGTATGTTTATTATTTTCATAGTATATATTATTCCAATTTATTTTCAACCTCTGTCTGGATATTTAATGTGTATCTCTTGTAGGTGGTAATATAGTAGGGTTTTGCTTTCTGCCCTTTCAATCTCTGCCTATAATTTTAGTGTCTCACCCAATAACATTTAATTATTGATATGGTTGAAATTAGGTCCACCATTTTGTTCTTAGTTTTTTATTTTCCCCTTTGTATTTTCCTTCTGTGTTCCTATTTTAATGCCTTCTTTTCAGTTATTTGGATATTCTTTTATTATTCCATTTAAATTTCTTTATTAACTTTTCTGCTATATCTCCTTATATTACATTTAGGTATCTCTCTAGCAATTGTAATATATGCACCTAATTTTTCACAGTCTACATAAAGTTAGTATTACATTACAGGAATATAAAATGGAAAAACCTTGAAATCATATAGTCCCTTTACCACCACTCCAAATGAAGTTGTCATTATGTATCACATCTACAGACATTGAAAACACTACCTTATAATTTTTGCTTTTTTAATCACTCATATGTATTTTAAAAGCTTATGAGGGAAAAGAATCATCTCTTTTAATTATCCAGCTATGTACCACCCCTGTTGGTCTTCCATCATTCCTGAGGATGCGGTTTATTCTCTAGGATCATTTCCCTTCTGCCTGAACAACATCCTTCAGCATTTCTTATAGAGAAGGTATGCTGGAGACAAATTTTTAAGTTTATTTCACCCCAAAGTGTCTTCATTTCATTTTAAATTCTGAAGGATATTTCACAGAATTTAGAGTTTTGGATTAACAACTGTTTTTTCTTTTTTCTTTTTTCCACTTTAAAGATGTTTCATTGTCTTCTGGCCTCCATGGAGTCCGATGAAAAATCTGTAATAATCTAAATCATTGTCCACCTGTATGCAAAGTACGTTTTCTCTAGCCACTTTTAGGACTTTGTCTTTGATTTTCAATAGTTCAATTATAATGTGTCTAAGCATTAGGGTTCATCCTGTTTACTCTTCACTAAGCTTGATTTTATAAATTTTTATCTCTCAGCAAAGTTGAATTTGGCTATTATTTTTTCAAAAAATTTTTTGTCTCTATCTTTGGTGTCTCTCCTTTTAATATTCTATTTTCACATGTCAGATCTCTTTTTTTTTAAGTCGCAATTTTATTTTTTTTTATTATTTATTTATTTATTTATTTTTTATTGGGGTGACATCTGTTAGCAAGGATTACATATGTTTCAGGCATACAATTCTACAGTGCATTGTCAACTTGATGTATAATCAGTTTCACCACCTAATGTGACTTCTCTTGCCATCACCTTATATTTAGCTTCCCCCCTTCCTCTCCCACCCCCTCCCCTTTCTCCCCTCCCTAACCCACTCATCCCTAAATAAACATTAAACTATTGATTGCGTCCATGGGTTATTTGTTTGTTCATTTCTTTTTTTCTTTGCTTTCAGTTCTATATTCCGCATATGAGTGAAGTCATACAGTTCCTTGTTTTTTCTGTCTGGCTTGTTTCACTAAGCATGATGATCTCCAGGTCCATCCACTTTGTCACAAATGGCAATATTTCATCTTTTCTTATAGCTAAGTAATATTCCATTGTGTGTACGTACCACAGCTTCTTTATCCCCTCATCTGTCGCAGGGCACTTTGGTTGTCTCCATGTTTTGGCCACTGTGAACAGCACTGCAATGATCATTGGGGTACATAAGTCTTTGTGGACAAAGGTTTTCAAGTTCTTTGGGGAGATCCCCAGAAGGGGGATTGCTGGGTCAAATGGTAGCTCCATTCCCAATTTTCTGAGGAACCTCCACACTGCCTTCCACAGCGGTTGTACCAGTTTGCACTCCCACCAGCAGTGTACCAGAGTTCCTTTTTCTCCACATCCTCTCCAGCACTTGTTATTCCTTGTCTTGTTGATAATAGCCATTCTCACAGTGAGGTGGTATCTCACTGTGGTTTTGATTTGCATTTTCCTGATAGCTAATGAGGATGAGCATTTTTTCATATGTCTGCTGGCCATTCGTATTTCTTCATGGGAGAAGTGTCTGTTTAGTTCTTCTGCCCACTTTTCAATTGGGTTGTTGGTTTTTTTGTTGTTAAGTCTTATTAGCTCTTTATATATTTTAGATATTAGACCCTGATCTGATGCGTTATTTGCAAACATTTTCTCCCATTCAGTTGGCTGTCTCTTTGCCTTGTTGATGGTTTCTTTTGCTGTGCAGAAGCTTTTTAGTTTGATATAGTCCCATTCATTTATTTTTGCTTTTACTTCCCTTGCCTTTGAGGACAGGTTCATGAAGTCTTCCTTGAGTCCTAGGTCTATAAGTTTAGTACCAATGTCTTCTTCTATACAGT
>PVJL010013297.1:5968-33012 GCA_004026885.1 Lyroderma lyra
GGGGAGAAAGGGGAGGGGGTGGGAGAGGAGGGGGGAAGCTAAATATAAGGTGATGGAAAGAGAAGTCACATTAGGTGGTGAACTTATTATACAACAAGTTGACAATGCACTGTAGAATTGTATGCCTGAAACCTATGTAATCCTTGCTAACAGATGTCACCCCAATAAGTCTAACAATAAAAATGAATTAAAAAAAAATAAAGGTAATGATACAGGTAATGAGCCTAACCAAAAAAATACTCAACCAATTCAAACCCTATATTCTTATAGATGAAATTAACTCAACAACCCCTGAAAAATAAACTAAATAGAATGAACACAATTGAGAAAGAAGTTAGAACATATACATTTAAGTATAAAATGTTTCCTATAATGTGTATATCAGTCCATCAATAATAAAAAAAGAAGAGTAAAAATACTCACAAAATAAACCTTAGCTGTAAACTCTTTTGTTTTCATATTGGCAATTATTTATATATAAATCAGTTTATTACCTTCCTATGTTCAAAGGTTAGTATTCCTGCACAAAATCACAATGATTGAGATTTTAAATTACTGTACTTCATAATGTGGCTTTTTGAAGTTTCTATGATATACGTTACCATAAACTTTGTTTTTCTAAAGGTAAAATAATAAAATCCTTACAACAGGAAAAAAAAAAAAAGAAACACAAGGCACCATTGAAACTTGAACTGACAATTCATACTCAGAACACAAACTGGAAAGAAATATGTGCCATTGTCATGTTGCTGACAGTGAATTGGTATTTAGGATGTATATAAAATTTTTTAAAATCCTGCAAAGTAATAAGAAGAAAATAAGCAAGCTAATAGAAAGTGGAGTGGCAAATATATTTAAATAGCTATTCAACATTGGTAGTAATCATGGAAATATAAATTAAAACCACAATGACTTAATTTTTATTCTGCCCGATTGGCAAGAATAAAGAAGTCTGGTAATACTTAGTTAAGATATGAAGCAACGAAACTTTCACGAAAAGCTGATCTATTACTTTGAAAATGGCTTGACATAATAGTAAAGTTGAAAATGCTGAGATTCTAAACTCAGTCATCTATTATGTAGTATCTATCTAAAAGACACTCATGCACATATGCAGCTTGGAGACTTGTACAAGACTGTGAATAGAAGCACTACCGGACACCTAAACACTCCTCTTAGGTAACTGTTAAGTTACCATAAAGTTCTTTTTGTTGGAAAAAAATATTTTTAATATTCTATGCTTGTTTTTACAGATATTTTCCCATAGAATATGTATAAAATCCCTTAGTAATATATTAAGGTGAAAATATATTTTTTTGAAAACTAGAAACAATTGCTTTATGGTCATCCCAACCCAGAAACTGAAGGTTTGATTTGATTTTCAGAGAAAATTGGTAATAGTTTATCAACAAAAAATCACCATATTATTAATTCTGCAACAATGTGTGTCTAAATGAAGCTCCGCATTTCAAACAGTACTAATGACAATTTTTCAGTATCATATTGCTAGGTGACCACAGGACATTCTTGGGGCAGACCTAGTCAAAACTGTTTTCCCAGTGTGCTGACTGGTTTGGCATTTGCCCAAATTATTCATTTCTTCACACAGCATTATACACAGGTGTTGCATAGGAAGTAGTTTCTTCAAAGTTCCACATGGTCTCAACTAAGAGGTATGAGACACATGCAGTTAAATTTGGAAAACAACTAACAATGTAACCTGGCTCTTTTTCCAGTCCCTTTTAGTCAAAATATAACTCACGGTTCCTTTCAGAACCTTTTAAGAATGCCAGGCAGGGTACTTGGTGACAAAGTACACTGGTGCCCAAGTTACAGTGAACTCCAGGTCTTGGGGTGTGCTACTGCTACCTCAGCTTTTAATCACTGTATTAGCCGGTGGGGCTCAGGCCTGAGCAGTAGACTGCAAGAGACCCTGATACAGACAAAAATAAGAACACTGGACTGATTAAAGTATGTGAATATGTACAAAACTTTTTATTTTTTATTATTCCTAAATCAATACGAAATTTAGCCTATTTTAATGTATTTGATTATACATTCTTTTCATTTTTAATAATTTATTTAGAAAATAATCTTTATATTGAAACGTTCTATAGGTCCACCACAATTATATAACCATTTGTTCACAAATACATACTTTTAAAATTAGATAATTATTTTAGCATCCCATTTTTTACTCTATAAAGTGACTGTAGTTGGACAGTACTTAAACGGTCATTCACTTACTTTCATCGTTTTGTTATCCTTTTCATTCAATTTACATAATTATGACATCTCCACATTAAATATGTGCCAGATATATTTAACCTTCACATCAATACCATTAGCTAGAACTATTATTATTTTTAGTTAATCAAGTAGGAAACTGAGGCCTAGAGAGATTTCAGAAACATTCTGAAATTTTTTTACAGCAAAGAAATGAGGGTATTAGAATTTAAGCTCAAGAAGTTCATACCTCATGCTTTCAACCACTCTGTTCTCATTCATGTATTCCTCTGTGAAATCATAAGATTTCTAAGTGTCAGGAAATCTCAGAAAATGTAAAAGTGAAAGCACACCGCAAAAGGTATGAATTAAACTTAAGTAAAATGCAACGTGAAATGCATGTTACTTTAGTGTTGATCAGACCATGGGAGCCAGGGGGAGTATATACCTATTACACAATGTATTTCTGGTTCTCTTATGTTTTAAAAAAGCATCTATGTGGTGTGTGAGAGTGTACACCTGTACGCATGTGTGTCATGGTTAGAAGGTTGTAATAAATGCGAAATAAAACATGTATCTGAGTAGACAGTACTTCAAATAAACCAGTAAATGATGGAAAATATAGTTCTGTCTATTCTGAAAAAATGTAAAAAGTGGATTTTTTCCATCGAGGAGAACACAAAAGAGTAATTATAGGCACCATCTTGCATAGAGCTATGGCCACATTATCAGATTGTGACTCCCATCAAGTACTTATCGAGACAATGACGCTGTTCAAAAGAATACAGAATTAATCTTTTCTGTTGTTGTTATAGAATTAGTCTTAAAGTATCTCTACTTGCCAAAAGTAGCAAAGAAATTAATTTTTTAGAAGATTAGTTATTTGATATAGCCTAACATGGAGGAAACAAAATAATTTTCAGCAGTAATGGTTTAAAAAAAGGTAGCATGAATTTCAGCTCATATCCATCTTTTGGATCTCAGATGTGATAAAAGAATAATCGCACATAACATAAATGCCCTGCTAAATGAGAGGGGATAACATGAGCAGCTCTATAGAACCTAGCTGCTCCCAAAATGGTCACTGAGATATTTAAGTATTTAAGGTAACACTTTCTACTTGGGCACATTTGGAATTGAAGATTGATCCTTTCCCTTGTCATATCCAATGGCTCTACTAGCTCCAGAAGCACTACTCATCCCCTAGCAACCCAAAGCAAGGAAGATAATGTCTTTTTACTGGGGCCAGGGGCTCATTGGGCACCAATGGGGCACTGCTGGGTCTACCAGGTTGTTTTGGCCATTATAAAATATACAGATTATAGGTTGAGTCACATCAAGGCCAATGTATTTTTTTCTCCTCTTCCAAAAGATACATATGCCCTCCCAAGTAATTGGTTTCTGGAATAAAAATAATTTGAAGAAGTAACAGCAAAATATTTGACCTTTTAACTTGAAACACACATCAAATCACTATTCATTTAATGAAAAAAAATCACAAATAAAAGCACTTATTTTTATTTTATTATTATTTTTAATCTGATTTTCATTTTCATGAAAACAGAATAGAAATTGAAGCTAAAGGCCAGAAGCATATTGGAATTTTTTCATTTGACTTTGTTAGCTCTCTGCTAGAGGTGAGAGACATTGCCAGAGTGTTATAGTTTAAAAAGAAAAAAAAAAAAAAAAGGAAGACCCTACCCTACAATTTAATTAGCTAGAATTTTGATGGTCTCATATCTATGGAAGACTCTTTAGTAAATGACCATACACAAAAATATATCTTTTCCAGTAAAAGTCATTGAATATGTTTTGATATGTTTTCAGCAGAAACAAAGGTATGACATATAAAACAGATTTTAAGTTAATTTCTATGAACTGTAAATAACCAGAAAAACCACCTGTTTTTTAAGAAAAGACACATATGTAGAGATTCTGGAAAATATAAAAAAATAACAAATAGGAAGATAAGAAGTTAATCCCAGAACTGTCTTTGATTCTCCTTGATACCTAATCCCAGAACAAACATACGTAGATAATTAAGTTTTACTTCACTGGGGACCTACCTTCTAAGATCCAATCCACTGTTGTGATGTAAGATGTTTTTGATCGTGCTAGAAACATTTTATCCTTGGTTTCATGTAGCCATCTGACAAAAGAAAGTAAAGTATCTTACTCACACCTGGAGAGAATAATAGACTTCAAGAAGTATAAGGCAATACTTTTGTGTCTTCTTGTATTCGATAACCAGCCATTATAACACTGAATAGGCACCAGGATTCATGATTACTAATAAATAATGGACACTGAGTCTCTCACTGAGAGAAAATATTTTCATAACTAATGGAAGTATATAAAGATCTTGAGTCATGTGTAATTTTTAAAAAAACTTTAAGAAACTATGTCTTTTATTAGTTAAGATTTAAATATACCACAAGTCTGTCTCTTGGAAACCTCAATGATGAGGACAGAAAAAAACTTGCAAGAACACTATTTTAAATAAATTTTGTAAACTGTGTGTGCTATAGTATCTGGAATGAACAGACAATAAATTTAGAGTTAAAGTTACAGTTTGTAAGAATTTCTGTATTTCCGTCTATCACTGAGTGGTTAGACTCTCAAGGCATTAACTTGGTCAGTTACATATAAAAACTACAGATATTTATGCAATTTTGTGAAGTTAAAAAGAGGAGGATACACTTTTTTTTTCTCACGGGCACTGATTTTTTATTCATCACCCATTATTTTTTGGTTATTCAGCTGAATAAATCTAATCACTAGTGGAATAATTATTTTTAAAAGTCAGAAATAATGATGAAATTTTACTAATTTTCTACTCTTCCTCAATTTTCTTCTTTATTCCTTTGACCCAAAGTATCATGTGTCTGTTTATTTTTGTAATCATTTAACATTTTTATTCTGTAGTCAGTATATCTTTTCTGTATTTAATTTCATTTCTGTGTTTGTCTTAAGGTGTGAAATTCTAAAGACAGAGATTATGCCAAAATATTTTTTTCTCATAACCCTTAGTAAGGGGTTATGTGAATTCATATCTTGGAACTATAGTATTTATTATTACACTTTAATGTATGAGGATATCAGATTTTCTGGTCCTCTTTAGTCTTTTGCCTTCATTTTTTTCTCCCTGTGTTAGAAAATTGTTCATTTATTTTTTTACCTAGATTTTTAAAATCTTAGAATCTCATAGCAGGAAGAGAGAACTATAATAAATTTTAGTTAAAAAGACTGAGCTCCATTTAGGTATCCCAAGGGCACTATTAATCATAGTATATTTTTAATAATTTAATGTAGAAGATCCTTTACTCCCACACCTCACTATGTACATATAATGCACTACAGTCACCTGTATAATTAGAGTGACTGAGTATGTAAGCTAGCATTTGATTAATTCTTCATTACTGAATCTTAAAATGAGACTAAACTTTAGATTATTTGAGTTTCAGTGCACAGACATTGCCTTTATATTTTAGTCAAAAAGCCCCAGTTCATCAGAATTTAGCCTTCAGGATGATCTCACCTGTTATCTAAAATATTAGGCTCTCACATTAGGTATTTATTATAAATATTAGGAAAATACAGTCAAGGATGACCTTTTAAATATTCCAGTGGTTTTTACATTGAATGAAATCAGGCATGATGCACTTGTTACTGCTAACTAAAGATTCAATTATAATTTATTTATTTATCTACAATTTATTTATTTTAAATATGTGGTTTAGCAACTTATTTAAAATTACTGATAAAAATTAGTATTAGCTGTTCTAGTCCTTTTAGGTTGCAATCCAGGAACATTGCTAGAGATACATAAGTGACGCTACCGGGTGCTATTAGAATTCACATAAATTATTTTAACCTTTTCTTTGAACTTCAAACATGCATTCTGATGAGAATATACAGTTCATTTACAAAGCAGAAGCTTCTGAAGTTTTTGGCAATGAAGTTTTATATTCTGACATGGCAAACTAAAAAATGCTATGATAATCATGAACCATAAAAATGTATTTAGAGGAGTTGGGTAGGTCTGAAAATCCCTAACATTTATTTCTATTTCCAGGTGCTCTATTCCCAGATGCTCATCACTTGAAAAACAAAAGCTTGCTCTTTCCATAATAAAACCCTCTAATGGTACTTCTACCCTGTACTTTGCCTTAATATATGGCTCATGTTCTCAGTCCCAGGAGATAACGAAGAAAGTGAGATACAGACTAAGAGAGTAAGAGAGATCTTATGACTCTCAGATATTATGTGCAAATTTAATTCCCTGGCTTCTCTTTGCTTCTCATTATCATAGTGGTTTTGTGCTTATTGAGTCAAATTAAATTGGGAAAGAAGAAATTACTAAAATTTTTTATATATGCAGTTTTAGAAACAGGATTGTGATTCATGTACAAATTCTAACTTAAAATTATATTATCAGGGAAAACGAGGTAACCACAGCATCATAGCATAAAAACGTGTATGATTCATTCTTTCATTCATTCCACAAACGTGTGTTGGTAGGTTGCATGCCCAAAACACTTCCAGTTAGTGAACCAAGCAGACCAGGTCCCAACCTTCAAAGTGCTGACATCCTAGTCGGGAAGACAGACAAGTAGGCACAAAATTTCAAGTTATATAAGTGTCATCAAAGCAACTGAAGAGGATAATGAAAGGAGGAAAAGTTTGAGGGGAATGAATGGTGAGGGGAAGCACCCTAAAACGGCACCATTTGAAAGAGACCTGTAAGAAGTGAAGGAAGAACATTCCACACAAAAGAAAGGGCAAATTAAAGGACTTCGAATGAAAAATAAGCTTCTGTCTGAGGAACTCGGGAGTGGGACTCATGGATTGTAAGCCAGTTCAATTTTTAACTTTTTGAGGCACATCCACAGTGTTTCCCATAGTGGCTGCACCATTTTGTATTTCCACCAATGGTGCACAGGGGCTCCAATTTCCCCGTACTCTCATTGACACATTTGTAGCCATCCTAACAGGTTTGAGATGATGTCGTATTAGGGTTTTGATTTGGGTTTATCTCATTATTAGTGACATTGAGTATCTTTTCATATACCAGTTCTCTATACCAATGTTTTCTTTGGAGAAATGTTTATAAAAATTAATCATTTTTAATTGATTAATTTATTTTGGTTTAGGTTTTAGGAGTTTATTAATTTTTTTTTTTTTGCAAATTAACCCTTTATCAGATATGCGGTTTGCAAATATTTTTTTCTCTCTGTAGGTTGACCTTTCACTCTGTGGACTGTTTCTTTTATTGTGCAGAAGCTTTTTAGTATAATGTAATCTCATGTGCCTCTTTTTACTTCTCTTGCCTGTACTTCTGGTGTCATCAGCAGAAAAAATAAAAGAGAAAGGGGAGAAATCTTTTTTGGAGGTGTTGGATATGATTTTTATCTTGACTATGTTGGTGGTATTACAGGAATATGCACATCAAAACTCAGCAAAATATATAATATTAGATATGTGAAATTTTTGAATATTAGGCATACTTTAATAACACTGGCAAATTTTAACACTTTTTTGAGCAAGTATCAACATATAAATGATATTTTAATATAATTATGTTATAATTACAATAATATTTGGACCTGGTTCTTAAATTTGTTCATGAATGGACTCAAGGGTATAATTAGAATATTGGGGTGATGTAATAAATGCCATAATAGTAACAGAAAATAAACATAGGAAGTTATAGGAGTTTGAGAAATGAAGAGGCTTTGTTTTTAATATATTTACAAGAGTAGGTTTTACAGAGTTTGCATTTGAGTCATACAAAATGAGTATGATCTTAATTGGTTGAGTTATTTAGGGAAGGTATTAGGTAGAAGTGATTGTTTCAGAAAAATTAGGACTGTAAGAAAAGTAGGGACAGCTGGAAGTCCAGTTTGGTGGGAGCAGCGGGTGTGCATGTTAGTCAGGAGGTATAGCTAAAACTAGAGGAATGGGGTGAGATTACAATGTAAATGACCTGAAATGCCCACTGAAATAATTAAGTAGACATTAAAAGAATGATTTTGAAAAGTAAGTAGTATCATGAAAATGTCTGTTGTATATGGTTGCACAAAAAAAAATCACAGTTAAAACTATGTCTGTATCATGAACTGAACTATGAGGGCTGGCCGGAAAGTATCCAGTCACACAATACGAAAAATAGAGGCATTTATGGCTGGATTTTTTCCATACAGCCCTAGTACTCAAACATATAATAAAATGAAGTAGTGGTTTGAGAAGTACACAGTTGTGTTAGGGTGATATGAAAAGCTTATTTTTCATTTCTCTTTTTAATACACATTCTATGTTACTAATATCAATTTATACAACAACAAATTACATAATTCTAAAAGTGGAATTGAAAAGAAAAGAAATTAAGGAAGAATAATTAAGAAGACTAAAAATGACTAAGGATTTATTACTTCAAAGTATTTGCTGGATCCCTCCTAAATACCAGGGACTATATACCAGTCATACGAAAATCAATTACACATAGCCACTACTGTCCAATGTCTTACCTTCCAGCAACAGAGGCAAACAAGTAAGCTGAGGTTACTTTTCCTTGTGAGATGGACCGTGTTTGCAGGAAACCCAGTTTGTTCTGGAAGCACACACTGACTCCAGAGGGTGAAAAAACTCATGTCAGGAGTAAGCAGTAAATGCAAATACTGACGTGCATGAGAATCACCTGGGTCTCTCATCAAATGCTCATTCTGATTCAGTACATGGGGGTGTGTCCTCTGATTCTCCCGTTCTATAAAGTTCTCAGGTGATGCCACTGTTGCCATCGATGTAAAGAAAGCAGTTCTAGAGAATTTAAAACTCCTGGTGAGATTTGAAGAACTAAATAATATTAGCAAAATAATAAGGTGGGGGTGGGGTAAATTAGGTCTATGACTATTCCCATTGAAGAATTTAAACTTTTTGAAATCTAAGCCAGCATCTGCCTCCCTGGTAGAAAGAAAAATCTAGACTAGAGTGTGTCAATAAATATGAGATTGAGTTTAATAAACCCCAAATCTATAACCAAAATAACGTAGATAGAGCCCAGAGATGGCAGGCCACTTTAATTCGGTGCATGAGACCCTGACAAATTTTATTTTACATGCTGGCAGAAGCACTGCTTAAAGGAAAAACGTGTTTTCCTCTGCAAAAGTACTTCTCCGTCTTGTCCATTACTACAATCTGGGGTAATCTGAAAAGATAGCAATAGCTGATCTCAACCTGGAACAACTGAATCCAACTCTATGGTTAGGCTGTTATCAGGATTCTTAAATACTATTCAGATGATTTAAATGTAAAACCAGGGCTGAGAAGCACTGATGCAGAGGTGAAAAAATAATCAGAGGTTTGCAGTACTGAATAAAAACACTAACCAAGGGAAGGAGGACCTCAACACATAAAACTACAGAGATCAAGCTCTCAGCCTGCCAAATAAAAAATTGTATGGGATGGGTTACAAAAGCAAAGACCTTATTCAAGAATATTACACAAAACATCAAGACTACTGAAACAGAGAAGAGAGATTGAATTCAAACCACTGAATCAAAATCTGTTGTGTGTTTAAATGCTCAGGTGAGCTAGAGGAAGGGTACAGGGGGACATTCCTGGGGATGCTGGTCAACACAGTGGTCCGGCTATCTGTGTTCGCTAATTTGCGGCTTACCTACATTAGGCTCTTATCCTCACTTGAGGCTGAGGGAGAAGGGCCCTAATTTTTCTCCAAGATTACGTTCAGAGGAATGACTCCCAGGTCCTTGAGAAAGACATTCCTGGGTTGTAGAAGATTTACATCTCAGTGAAGCAGGAAAATACTTTACAATTGCAAGTTTTCTAAAGTAAATGCTCCAAGAAAAGGGAGGTAAAGAGCATACTAGATCGGGAGGGAGTCCATCAAAAGTTTAGTCAAGTAGAGGAGAATATTAAGGCTTTCCTGGTCAGCCGCCATGCAGTGGAATCAGACAACACCCATCCTTTTCCATTCCTATGGTCACTAAAATTTTGGTTGAAATTTGACTTCTTGTGAACACTTGTTTAGAGGGAAAGCACAATCAAATCAACTGGTCCATTCTAGTATTCGTTGTCACAGGTTAGTATTATCTTCTGAAAGTGAATTGTAAATTAGTGAAAAAGAAAGGGTCTAATCTTATTCTGTAGCAGTATGGAATTCAATGTCCAGCATTCTATTTATCAATGTTTCCACCTTTCAATTTGAGAAATTTGCATTAAAGAACAATAAAATACTATTAAAGCACAGCTTACTAATCAACAAATTGGGAACAAGCATGACTGAGGTCACATCATCCACAACATAGCAACACACATACAGATATCAAAGTAAAAACATAGAGTTCCAGTAGTAAATATTGACTAGTTTTTTCTAGGTTCATTATAAGACAATTCAGTTAACAGTAAAAAAAAAAAATTAAACTGAAATTGTGTCATTGTATGACCTTTATGTCTTTATTTACTAAATGAGAAAAACGAGACACTTATATTAAAACTTGCCCCAGTCATAGAGATTTGGTTAAAGTGGTTCATTTTAAAACCCTAACATTCCACATCATTTGCTAATTCTGTTTCAAGGCCTTATTTTATTTTTCTGTCTGCTTTTTCCCATCAAGAAGTCTGGAAATAATTTCTTTGTGTTCTGCAGAACCAGGGAAGCACGTACCTCTAGTCTAGCTTCCACACTTCTGTTTGTTCCTCCCTATTACATACGTCGTGTTACCAAGGCACAGTCCATCCTTATCGTTACTTGGCCTCACATTTTTTGTTACTGTTGTTATTAATTTCACAATTTTTTTGGTGGGGGTTGGGGGGAGTTCCCTGGCTGGGAATCGAACCAGCCATAACGTTGAGAGCTCCGAAGCCTAGTCACTCCACTGCCAGGGAATCTCACACTTTTTTACCTACTTTTCTCTTGTAGTCCTTTCTGCTTCGCCTTGTAGAATTATTATTATTTTACCTCTCTGTTGCTTTATTGTGAAGCCTGGATTTCTATATGTAATTTACCTGTCAGACATAGGTAGCTACTTCTCCCTTTAGTCTGATTGAATGGAAGTAAGAGAAGGCTACTACTTGCAACCATAACTAACTCCTTGAATTGTGAGTCTAATTCTCACAAAAACCTCCTCATGGTACCCAGCATGCAATTACCCTAGCTTCATTTTCATTATGTACATATCACCTATATAGTTTTACCTTCCAGATGACTCGAGTGACTGGTTCAGTTTTTCTCTTCAGATTTCTCATTTTCACAGTTCCCATCCTAAAAGAGGCTTTGATTGGAATGGGGAAAGAGTTTCATTGTCAGAGATGACAAGGGTTTTTCAGTGCAATCTCTTCCTTGCTCCCTGAAATTCTAGAAAGTAGACTCTTGTGAAAAAAAAAGTGGTTCAGCTATTGAAACTGAACACTGTAAACAAACATGCTCTAATGTTTTGACCTTCTAGTTCCTGATTTGAAGTGTGTTATGAACAAGGGACTATATTTACCACTTCTCTAAGAGTAAATTCTTCTACCTGTTAACATTAGGATATGATGCAGTGGTTACACTTCAAAATATGTTACTGATTGCAAAGGCTTGGAGCAAATTAACTGAATATTGAGAGATTCTTTTTTTGTTTTGTTTTGCTTTGGATAATAGGATGGATTTGTTGGGAAATCAAAATTGGTTGAAATCAAAATCTAAAAAAACTTAGGACATTACAAAAAGAAAAGTATTTTTTAGGGATAAAGAAAATGAATCAAGTCACCTAGAAATCGAGATGGCAATATTTACTGGTAAGTTTAAATGTGTTATCATTTTTATATTACAGTTATAAGAAGGGCCATTCTGCAGAAAGCCATGACATTTGAGGTTTCTAAGCATGAGGATGAACTGATTAAACTATCCATATTCTTACCCAGACTCCTTTTCAACCCACATGAAACTAAGTAGGCAGGACTGGCTTGGACTATTGTAACTTGGGATGATGAATATATAAAGTTAAAAGAGGAAGACCACTGAATTAATTAAAAGAAGACCCTTACAAAGAATTAAAATGAGAGGTTTTCTTTTTTTTCTTGAAATCAATAATTAGGCCGATAGAGAGTAGTAAGAAGTAAATAGACGTCTCAGGATATTCACTGAAACCACTTTGTAAGTTAGCTGTTATGAAAGCATTATTTAAACATCCACTTAGAGGAAACAAGATTAACATAAGTGGATAACACACAGTAATTTTGTTTTGTTTCTTTACAAAACATGGGAGGTCTGCTTGCTTGTTACTATATAAACTGCAAATTTACAGTATTAAATATGTATGCCTTTTTTTCAGTATTAAATAGAATGTAGACTGGCCTTTGAGATCACATACAATGGGGTGTAAGTGCTAGCTTGCCTTAATTATTAGTAAGCATCATGTTATTATTATGTGTACTAAAAGTATTAGAGTATACAGAATGATTCCTGAGACATGTCAGACAATTGCCTAGAGCAGTATTACTGAGCTAGTGACTAGAGACATTGTGAGAAGAAAGTATCTGGTCTGAGCGTAATGGTAGGATTGATAGTACCTTCGGAAGGAACAGAAACTACTTATCCAAATCAGAAAACACTGAATCTTGATCTCATAAGTAACATGCTATACCTGAGTCTAAATATGAACAAGTTGATTTTATTCATAGGTTGTCAGTGGGCTCTCAACACATGATAGTCAAAAGATTTACACCCGTGGGTGTCACTGTGTTTGCATGATATCAGTGTGACTAAGCTGTCAGGAAAATGTTTAGTAAAATAAATGAGATAATTAGTAACCCATTTCAATCTTTTCTTCACAGTCAATACTTCTGGATGAAGGAGCAGAGGAGATAGATCTGAATATAAAACTGGAAGTAGCTCAAAGAAACACAAAGCTCGAGACCCCGGGACAATAGGAATTAAAATTGGAAACTGAGCTGCAAGGGTCATAGTGGTCATGCGAACTGCTTTAGGGAAGAGCAAAAGCTTGAGCCCCCCAGATGGGAAGGCAGCTGGTGACTGGGAGAATGTGGCAGGACAGAAACCAGGATAACCAAAGGGACCCTTGTCCCAAAGTTCTTGGGTTCAACAACAAATTTGGAGGTAGCTAAAGGCTGTAGAGAGTGGACCTATGTGCAGCCAGGCTTGTATTTTGTGTGTGACAGAGACTGTATGTGTATGATAAGCAGACAAATAGGCTGCACATTGGGTCATTTCACTTCGCTTTCCTGTCACACTTCAAGTTAACAAATAAGCAATGAAAAATCATAGGCTTTTCACAGACAGCAGTAAGGTGTTTGAAATACCAAGTGTTTCTGAGGTTCTGGAGAAAGTAAAATTTTCGTATGTGGCCAGTGGAAGTATCAGATGTTAAGAACACTTTAGTTTGGCAGTTTTCTTTAAAATTTAGCACCCACTTACATATCTCAGTAATTCCATGTAAGAGAAATAAAGAAAATGTGTACACGAATACTTGTGTTTCTAGCAGCTATATTCATAATGACCCAAATATAAGGAGAAGTCAAATGTTCATCATCAGAAGATAACATGTGGTTGTATATTCCACGCAATGGAATACTGTTTATCAATAAAAAGAAACAAAATACAATATAGGCAATGCCATGTGTTAATCACATATTAAAAACAGCATTTTTTTTGAGAGAAAAATGTCAGCTTTCAGAGAGTACATATAGTATGAGTATATTTAATTCTAAAATGGTCAAAGTAATCTAAAATGATAGAATCTGATCAGTGTTTACAAGGTCAGGAAGTGGGGTGTGTTAACTGCAAAAGGATCATAATTAAAACTTTGAGGCTAACAGAAGCTTTGTATCTTGGACGGGGTGATAATTTTATGGTTGTATACGATTGTCAAAAACATCCAATTCTACACATAACATGAGTAGATTTTCTTATATGTACATAAAGCTCATTTGTAAATTAAGAAGCATATGTTTGCATTTGTGTGATAGATATTGCTCACCCCCCACACATACACACTTTGGTGTTGCTACTGAAATACATTATGTTTTAATTTTACAATCTTATTTTCATTTCAGAAAGTCAACACTCATTTCACAATTTTTTTTATTAAGGCCGTGCTATGCACTCACCTTTCTTTTAACTCTTCTCTTGGCAGTGTGTCAAGCACGAAAAAATTTGTTCCCACATTTTATCAGTGATCTGTACTATAAACAAAGAAAAGACATGATATAATGTCAGGCAATGATGAATATGAGCAAAAAAGAAACTCAAGTTAAAAGGATAACGTGACGGGTGTGCCATTTTAGACAGAGCCATCGGGAAATCTCTCTCTGACAAAGTGACATCGGCTCAAAGACTGAGCAAGGTAGTATATGGGGCAGAGTGTCTGTGATAAAGGGGGGTTTGTGCCAAAGTCCTCACGTTAACAAGGCTTTTAGAGTGTATGATGTTACAAATATGTCAAAACAAATAATACTCCTATCAGTTTTCAGGATCAGTTAATGAAATTGAAATACTTTCAGGTCATTTCAATATTAAGATCTTAAAGTATGAGAGTATATCAATACTAACATCAATTTCTTCTGATTCATATGGTTTCTGACCTTGAAGATCTCATTTATTTTTCATGTTATTACATTTGGATCAGGTCAATGTCATATCCATGAGAATTAGAGCATTCTAGCAAAGACATTAAATGCCTTTGAATTTTTGGCTTTTAGAAAAATGTCCTCATAGAAAATGTGTGATTTTTCCTCTGTACTCTGTGTAAGGGCTACCAGCCTTGGATATCTTGCTCTTCAAAGAACAGCCCTCATATTGTGATTCCTAGTGGCTTCTTAAATCAATTAAAAACATTCATTACATGTCTATATATTTTATTCTCTGTACTAAGCACTTAGAATGAATCTTTACATGTGCATATGTACACACATACATATGTATAAATATATGTAAATATGTACATATGCACATACACACATTCATGTATTTGTATGACATGTTATATACATTTATATTTAAACATGTATATACTTATATACACTTTATAGATATACATATTTTAATATATATTGCATAAACATATTTTATGTCAAATGTCTATATATAAATATCACATTTGATATGTATTTATCAAATATATGTGTATACATGTATCATACACACATACATACATCCATATATCACATATTTTTACACATAAAACTGAAAGTCAAAGATATTAAATAATTTGCCTAAGACCAAAGAAGAATTGGTTCCAAGGTCTACCTCCAAATTTTAGATTTATTGTATACCAAGAAAATAGAATCTAATTGGGTACTGAAGACTTATATGAAGGTAAGATAAAACATAAGTTAGTATCTGAATAGTGAAACAACCACACCACTTACTATATGTCCAACCTTTAAATGAGAAGTTGTAAGTACAATGCCAAGTGTCTGGAGAGAAATTTGTAGAGGGTATCTTTTGTATAACATTATTTGGTTTATATACATATATAAAAATAAGTGTAGCCTTTGGCATTGAGTAATACATTGATTGGACTGGGAATATTATACAAGGACTTTAGGTATCATTTTAGAAAAACTCAAACTAAAAAATCTCTTTGAAACGTGCTTGGCCAAAACTCAAAATCTATAAACTGATAACTCTTCCAAACATAGCTGGACAAATTAACAATTGCTTTATCAGGATTTCTGTTAAAAAAATTAGGGAAATGTATACATTGGTCTTTCATAATTGAACTCCTTAATATAAACCACTGTGTATGCATTTCAGTAAGCCATTACATAGAATGAAAATATTTGGGGGCAAGAAATGTAATAAAGCTTGACCAAGAAAGTAGCCTTTAATTTTTTTTTAAGTTAGAGCTAATATATAACTCAGAGCAAGGAAATTTCTAGTGTGGAAATAGAAGGGGGGTCTGGAAAATTTGAAGGTATAAAGATAACATTTAATTATGAAGATAATACAGAAATATGTATTAGATATTAATTAGGTACCAGGCCATGTTCTAAATTATTTACATTAATCAACTAATTTGACTCTCCTGATTAATGAATATCCACAGATGTGGAGCCTGGACCACAGAGAGATCACGTAAGTTGAAAGTTCCTACTAATGGCAGAACTGACCACAGGGCTTGGCCTTGAATGAATGTGCCATGGGACATAACTCCAAATATTACCTATAGGATGACATGAAGCTTGCCCTTCCTGAGAACACAGTACGTAATGTTTAAACTCCCAAATTGTTCATAATAAATGAAATAGGAGACTTGTGATAAGCCATTATAATCATTTTGCTGGATAGTGATAATGGTATCGATACATTTGCTAATAATTAACCATATAATAATTTATATAACTTAGAGAAAGTAAACATTGGATTCTTCCTAGGGATATGTGCTAGAGAATAAATAAAAGTGGGAATGTGAGGGACCACATTGCTCCCAAGGAACAGAGAAAAATGGGGTACAATAAAGTCACTGATGAACAAAGAGAGTAATTGCATGATCCAAATTTCCAGACAAAGATCCCATGTGACCCAGGTTATTATTTGTTACTTGTGAATGTCTGTGAGATTGCCTGTTGTGTGTTTAGGTTTCTATTTATTAACAATGCATTTTCACCTTACTGGAAAAATAAAATAAACAAAGCATTGTGTTCTGTCCTGCCTCTACCAATAGCTGGCTGAAGACTTGGGATATTATTTAATCAATATGGGCTTCAGTATTATTATCTATATCATTACCTGTTTTGTTGGTTTCATAGAATTGTTTGACTAACATATAACATGCTGTCACTAATGCTTTGGAAATTTTATGTTTCTTATAGGATGATGAGGATAGTAAAAGGGAAGTTTGCTGAAATTTTTCTTCGCTTTGAATGCAGGCTAAACCACAAGGCTTGTAGAACTAGTCTTGTGGTTGAAGCCTATTCTTTGTTTTCATTAAAATCTAAATACAGACAAAAAGCGTATGCAATCAGAGAGTCTGAAAAGAAAAATAATGAAGGCTTACACACAAGTATTCCTTGGAGAGAATGGGGGCATATCAGGTGTATATATTCTGACAGGGACCATCCTTTGACAAATAAAGTAATAAGCACTGTCACTTTCAAAGTTTTTGTTGAAACTTTGAAAGCCTCTCTAAACTATAAATTGTTAAAGGCATTAATTAAAAAGAAAAAAAACTATTTATATTTAAAAGTACATCTGAGTTTGTAACACTGGTTGCTTCCTAGTTATAATTTAAACTATTTATTCATATCTAATATTAATACTTAATATGCATCATATCATAGTATCTCTAATTACATTTTATTTTCTGAACCAATGGTACATTGCTGAAATATTAGGAAAAATTTATGTATAGCAATTTCAAAATTATTTTCTTCTTTTCAGTGAGTAACCAGGAGACCCCCTGTAACATTATACAATGTGTTTTCTTGGACCATCTACTACTGGGTTATCTTGTCATAACTTTCGAGCTTATTTTAATGCTTGTGTTACTTACATTTTATATATCTCATTCACCATTTAAGGTTCTATATTAGAAATGTTTTCAAGTTAGTTGAAGTGATTCAGGCTATTAGCATTTTTAACATGACTGTCTAATTTTGGTTTTACCAGCTTTTAACTGGACAAGTTATCAGAATTCATTATAATATGAACTTGCAATTTCACTGTAGTATAAGCATTTCACATCATGGAGACAAAGTAATATTTGCTAAGTCAAGAACATTTTTGGAGGGAGGTTATCCTTCTGAGAAAAATATCTATTGTGTTTAAAGTATTTATTACACATGCAAGTTGTACTGTGAAATTATTATATCATTGAGGTTAACCATCATCAAAGCTAGTGTATGAGTCTGCTCAACCTCCCTAAATTATCTGTGATCATGAAAGCTGGATGTGCCTAAAACACTATTCTGTCTTCAACTTAAACACAAGGCTGGAAGTAAAATATTTGTTTTGAATTGCCAATTGTCTGATTCAAATGTGGGCATTTATTTCTGCTCTTTACCCCCAATTTACTTCTATAAATTTTAATTGAAATGACATTTCTCATTATAATGTGTTGCTCCCCCGATATAACTTAATTGACTCTTCTTTTTTTTTTTTTTTTTTTTTTTTTTTTTTGCTTTTTGGTATGTGGGTAGCTCCCTGGCTGGGAATCGAACCCAGGCCACAGCGCTGACAGCGCCAACGCCGAAGCCTCAAGCCACTACACCATCAGGGAACTCCCTGACTCTTCTTAAGAGTGAATTTTTTTAAAAAAAATTTTTGTTAAATTTATTGGATTGACATGGATGAGTACAAATTACATAGGTTCCAGGTGTGCAATTCTACAGTGCATTGTCTACGTGTTGAATTATATGTTCAGTACCCAAAGTCAGTTCTCTTACCATCACCATATATTTGTGTCCCCCACTCCCCCACTTCTCCCCCACCCCCCTCCTCACTTACCCTCAGGTAACTATTAAATTATTGACTGTGTCCCTGAGTTTTGTTTCTTTGTTGCTTTCAGTTTTATGTTCCACATACGAGTGGAATCATGTAGTTCTTGTTTTTTTCTGCCTGGCTTATTTCATTTAGCATGATGATATCAAGATCCATCCATGTTGTCATAAGTGGCCCTATTCCTTCTTTTCTTATAGCTGAGTATTATTCCATTGTGTATATGTGCTACAGTGTCTTTATCCAGTCATCTATCAAAGGACACTTCAGTTGTTTCCATCACATCAATTGATTTGCAAGTTTTTGTTCCCTTGTTTATTCACTGCAATAGGTAGTTATGGGTCTTCTCTTCTGGACCATGAACTTTTTTTTTTTTTGGTGGTTCCCTGGGCAGGGATCGTACCCAGGCTGCCTGTGGCGGTGAGCACACCGAAGCCTAGCCACTACTCCACCAGGGAGTTTGTGTCTGGCTCTCTTCTCCTTTCCTTTATCATATTTTGTTGTGCCAGTACCCTGTGGTTTTAGATGAGTGACCCATACTCTTAAAGTTAGAGGTTACTGCCATATTAAAAGAGATAGAAAAAAATATTTCTTTCTAAAGTGTTGGTGATTAAAATAATTACAAAACATTCTTCAAGTTTGAAATGCCACTTATTTCTTGTTATGCCAATCAGATAATGCTATAACTACAAAATTTTTTCAAAGGAAATGCTTTAAATTCTTGGGCCTAGGGAAAATGTTTAAGAAGAAGAAACAAAATAATAATAGTAATAAAATAATAATAATGATAGAAAGTATGGCTACGTAAATTTGGGGTAACTTCCAGGAACCACTCAGACTAAAGTGGAAACAGTGTATGTCATATTGTAGTCACTCTATAAATATTTAATGAATGGGAGAGACTATAAATCCTTTCTGTCACATGGAACAAAGGATATATAGTCAAAAAGCTTCCTGTAAAAGCTATTTTGAAGATGGCATCAGGAGAATTCATTTGCATTAAAAAATAAGCAAGCTTCTGAATGTCCAGCATTTACACAGATCTGTGTAGTAGCAATGAGGTAGAGAACTAACTAGAGCAGTGGTAATAGAATCAGGAACACTGTGTATTTGAAGCAGCAAATTCCTATAGAGAATGAACTTTAAATGAAACAGATTCCAAAGACAGTGTGATCTGCAAAAGAGTCTGGAGCAAGAAAATGCCTACTGTGATGTAGCCAATGTAGATGCAGCACAGGAACTGGATTTGTAGAATTGGGAGAAAGAAGAACATTGTCTGCCCAGGAGAATTTGCATTCTGTGATGCCTGGCTTGCTTATGCCAAAAGCAACGCTGAATGACAATTACACCATGCTCCACTCATGGCCAACATGGATAAGAACACTCTTCACCTAACTTTCCCCTACATTGAGCTCCTCACAGTAACTACTAGAAATTACTGTTTGTCTATAAGTTGAAATCAGTTACTCCTCTCCAATCTACCCATTCAATAATGGAAATGGATTTGAATAATAACACACATTTATAGTTATTCCTGTATTTTCTTTTTTTTGTAATTAAGCTTAGTTTTGATTGTTTTGCGTGTGTCTGTGTGTGCTTACATTAGAACCACATATCATTCACTTTATAACTAAGTTCTTTCATTTAAGTGAAATTTTTGTGGTCTGTCAAAATTACACCAGGACTGCAGGCAGAAGTTTTTGAACAGAGTGAATCTGATCAACAATTTAAATTACTACTTTTTCATACAGGTTGTGTTAAAGTAAGAATAATATTTTTCAACTATTAAACTATTGTCCTTTGATTTTCCCCTGTTAAATATTATACTGATAACCCCCATTTTCTCATTTGGGAGAGCCACTCAGGGCCTCAGAGACAGAGAGGACAAACAGCTGAGCTCAGAGAAAGGCATTCGTTCAAAAACCAAGTTTGTCTAGAGACAGGGTTTGCTAAATTCCTGTCCCTCCCAGATACCATGTCATGGGGCAAATGTGGAATGACAAATGGTATTTTTCCAAGTAAGGGAAAGCATACCTTTCTGCCAAATAAGCTGGATCTGAGGCTGGACTAGGAGAAAGACACGTAAAAGAGCAACCTATGCCTTTTGTGCCCACACGTGGTGAAGAAAGCACTGTAAATAAGTACAGCAGACTCCAGGGACCTGTTCTTTCTTTCCCCCTCTCAGCCCCATGGGACATAAGGCGTCCCGACGCTCTCGTGTGTGGTGAATTCTCACTTCACATCATGAATAGGTTCTTTGGAAAAGCAACTTTAAGGAAAGACTCAGAGCAAAACCAGACTGATATGCATGAGAGTTAAGTTCCTTCAGCATATTTCTAGTCTCAAAAATATGACCAAATTTCTAAATAAGGACTCAAACAATCCCAATAGTAAACACTGAAACACAGGTGACCTATGCCTGCCGTTTAGGAAGATGAATAAAAACAAATGAGAGAAATATTTTCAACCTGCTTATCCCAGTTCAGGGTTGCAGGTGGCCAGAGTCTCCCCGGAAGCTCAGCACACAGGTGGGAATCGACCCTGGACAGGACCCCTTTCCTGCACACGTACCCACCTCACCTGACCAGTGTGAACCAGACACCTAAGGGGCACATCTCTGGGATGTATGAGGGAACCAGAGTACCAGGAGGAAGCGCGTGCAGACATGGGGACAACGGGCAGAGTCCACCCAAATAGTGGACAGTGGGAATCCTTTTTCCCCTCATCAACATTATAGCAAATCAATGTCCAATGAGACAATATTATTTGATGTACTTAATGAGGTATAGAGAAGGTGGTCTAAAGGACTGATGAGAAGCTCCTCAGAGTGACAATCTTGGCAGAGAGGATAAGTGATTAGAGAATTGGTACAATAAGGAAGGGTCATCTTGATCCTGACTTCCAGTAGGCCTGGTTGCAGGATGACCCAGACGGCAAGAAAGAAATGGGGCACAGTTCCCTAAGAGTGTTTTTTGAGATTTAAAAAAGTAAATTTAATTGTTCAATTCTGTATTAGTTTAGTCATGTACTATAATATGTGTCATATCACCCAGACATCTTTTTAAATAATTATCTATTAACAAAATGACATATTTTAGAGATGTACAAACAGAAAGAAAAGGACATCTGCAGAAATGGAGAGGCATTTGTGTGATAAAGTGTGACAGAATATGAGTCTTAGCAAGTAAAAAGCAGATATGATGTTAGTAATATATTGTAATTATCGTTACCAATTAAGAAATCAGTATAAGGCTTTTGTTCCTCCCTAGTGAACATTAAGAAAAGGATTTCTTTCTTTTTTCTTTTTTAGAAGTAAAACCAAGAAGCAATTTATTGAAAGGAAAATAAGGTGAAAGTATTACGAGGGAAAGAAAGTACACTCCAAAGAGGTAGGAGCGGACTCAGGCAGGAAAATGGCTCAAGAACTGAAAAACATTTCTTAAAGGCTCTGTAAATAAAAGGATACGTGATCAATTATAAAACATTTCAGAAATGAAACCTATATATTAATGAATAGCTTCTAAATCAGGTGAAGGAGATCACTTTGCACTTCAGATGTCAAGAATGAAATAGTTACAAACTGTAACATACAAGAGACTAGCTCACCACCATCTGAATTAATATAGTACAAGGGAATTGATTTTAAAATTTAAGAAGAGTTTATTGAAAATGAATCTAATACACACTGGGTAACATATCCTGAAATGACTTTTTTAATGGTCTTAAGATTATGATTCAGTCTTTAGCACAGCTATAGATATAAGTAAAACCTACAGATATTATAAAGTAAATTCTTCCATGATTTAAAAAAATGTAAATATATTTCCTTATAGATATTTGTTAAATTCCTTCTTTCACACTCACTAATTCTAACAGTCACACCCATACACAAGTGTAGTGAAAATGGCTAATGATTATAGTAAAAATGCTCAGTTTAATTTTCTTAATATGGGCTTCTATAAATTTTGTCTCATACATGTTCACATTAAGTCACTGCCTAGTTCCTTTTCATATAGAAGGCAATATTTAATTTGGATTTGTGAATGTATTCATTTTTTTCTCACAACTGATGGCATTATACAATGTTTTATATTTATCCTTGATGTATGCTTGCATTAAAACATAACATTACTATTTTCTACACCTGTTTGGGCAGAAAGAAAAATAAACAAAACCTCATGCATTTTATAAATGCACCAGTCTTTGTGACATCAAACAGTTAGCAGTCATTTCTGATAAGATTTTTATGTAGTTACTATAGTCTCTTAGCTGAACAATTTATACCTTCAACTGCTATTTGTTTTCAACAACTACAAAGCAATATACAGTCCTTTGTAAGTAAGCATTTTAAAAACCATAAGTTCTTTGTGAAATGGGAAGGTAATAAAACAGGTCTTTATTTCATAAAGGGAGAAAACACAGAATAAAAAGATTATGTACTTTATTATCAGCTTACAACTAAGCACTGGTAGAGTCAAGAAGTCAGATTATCTGCTTCTTTAAGCATAAACCAACAGGCAAACTCATTATGGAATAACTCATCAGCAACAGGCTCTCAGTCTAAAATTCGTAATTTGTGATACAAAATGCCCTGCAGTAAAGCATAATTAAATGCTCAAATTCTTTAATGTAGTTTAGTTTCAGAATTGAAGATGAGTTTAACTTTTTAGTTAAAAAAATGGACACCTGAATTTACTTCATTATCATTTTGATGTTCAAAACTTCTGGAGAAAATTTCTTCCAGAAAGACTTCAAGACTATGCTGTTTTTGAAACAATAATTCTCACTTCTACTCTTCCTTGAAATGAGGCTGGTTTGACAGGCCGAGTGGGCGGAGGGGGAAAATAGTATTTCATGTAGCCATGTAATACTTCGGGTCAAGATAGGACTTATGAAAAATAGCCTCTTTAAGAGAAAAGTAGATATTCACAAAAGAATTACCATTTTTCAGATTACATATTTTTAAAAACACCTTTGTTCTCCTATCTACCCTCCTCTCTTGAAGCAGTGCCTAAGTTGTCTTTTTTTTTTTTTTTTTTAACTAAAGGCTAAATTTGAGTGAGAGAAAGTAGAAAAAATTATCACTTCTCGGGAGGTCTTGAACTTTTGCCAGTTTGTCTGCATGACTATGCATGAGAGATGGCAGAGAGATGACAGCAGTGCTGTCAAAAAAGGCAATGTTCAATGTCATGACCTCAGTCTGGTCTCATTCCTTTTCCTTTGGTGTGGGTTAGGGTAACTAAAAACTATATGAAAGCAAAGGTGTGAATAAACTTTTAAGTGTGTATGCTTAAGTTGTTTTTTAAATGTTGCGCTAGTTCAGTTCCTTTAAAAAAACAATAGAGGCTAACTCTCATATAAAATCATTTTAAAGCCCTTGCAATGGAGTTTTAACATATGAGAGAGAAAAATTAAGAATGATAGAATTTGCATTTGTAAGGTGAATCTTTATGAAAAAATATATTTTCATAATAAAATCATTTAGTTTTCTGCCATTTTAACACTTATACATGATCTTCCACCTTTCATTTACAAAAGATCAAATAAATCTAAAGCACTTATTTTCTTTAAAAAACGTACCCTTACAATCCCTATTTTACAGATGAGGAAATCACAGGTCAGAGAGGTTAGATATCTTTCCTAGGGTCACACAACTAATAGATGTTGTAGTCAAATTTCAAATCCAGGCAGTCTCATTCCAGAGTCTACGTAGTTAACCACTTCACTGTAAAAGTTAAAGATCTGAGAATTCTGGGACTATTAAGCCAATAGAAAATGAATACACAGAAATACAAGTAGAGGTTGTTATGTGGTTAAAGATCATGGGTTTAAGGAAGAAAAAGTAAGCTTCGAAAGTTACAGCAAAAGAGTGGCCATTAGAATTTACAGTTGTTAAGCCTGGGAAGTTCCAGGTTGTGGCAAGGTCAAGGGTTTAATACTGCATAAGAATGTGGTCAAGAAGGAAGCAGGTAGGATAGTAAGCCGTATGGTATGGCCTAAAATAGAGGTATTATTCTAGGAAAGTGAACTCCTAATAATTCAGAAGTGACTAAGGGAGACTTAACTTATCTATAGCAAGTGGACTGGCACCTTCAATTAAAATGAGAAGGCAAGACATGCATATGAAGAAAAAAATGATGTTAATCTATAAATTGTCCAGGATTATGGCATAAATCTGAACAGATTTTTTTTGAGGGGAGAAAACCCTTAACAATTAATATTTAAAATTAAGAAAACAAAAACAAAAACTTGCTCTTCTTTTAATCTCACCCTCTCAGTGGTTTAGCCATATAGAAATAATGGAACAATACTAACTGTACTAATGCCAAGTTCACAGGCCCCTCCTTAAATTAATGATATTTTTTTATATCTCTTCACCTCGGCAATCAAGATACAACTGTGGAATTGACTGAAATAAACAATCACATACTAAAATGTGTCCCAAAATTACCATGTACGGCAAATGTAACAACAAATGAGCAAGGAAGTCTTGTTTAGAAACTATATGGTGTTTACAGATAAATCTCTGAAATGAAAAAATATATCCTGAGTTCTGATGAGCTTCTTTTCAATAACATGTTTTACAAAAAGAACATGCAGAAAATGCGGTTTTTTATCTGCTTCAGAGAACTCTCACAGTTTTTATCGTCTTATATTTTAGTGGTGCTCCCAGACCGCTCACACTGCTGCAGTGTCTGGCAATGAGGACAGAAAAGCAGCGTTCCATGCTCAAAAGTTACTATCATAGCAGTTTAACTTTCAGCAGGCTTTTTGCTCATAGTCCTAATTCAAGGGATGCTAAAGAGCTCTCTAGAGGTTGTAAAGAAAGGCAATTGCAAATGTGTAGCTCACAAAATCACTTTTATTTGCTTTGAAGTATACTTATGGAAGGTTTTCATTCTACTATTCTTTATTGTTAGGTATCCAGTCTCTACCAAGTGGTCAAGGCAACGTGCTGCCATATTTGGCCAAGAAATCAATTGTAAGAATAATAGATAATTTTATTACTTTCTTAAAAAAATGTCCTCTAAGTGCAAAAAACCACACCATACTCTAAAAAAAAAATTCTTGTTTTCATTTCTAACAAGACAACAATTTATACGCGGTCCATGTTAAATGGATATCACTGAATTTGTGTTCATAGATGGAAATGTTTGGCAAAATAGAAATGGTATCAGTTTTGTTCATACTTCAGTTTGTATCTAATTTAATGTTTACTACTTTAGAAGTACTTACATTTATTTATTTATTTGGTTTTACTTCATAATATAATTTTATTGTAAACAATTATATTAAAGCAATTAAAAGTATTCTAAGTAAATTTCCCATAATCCCATCATAATTCTCCATAATAGGTTTGATTTTAGATGATTACGGGTGGCTCATTTTTTACATGTGTTAGTATTATAAATAGGTGTTTACATTTTAGCCAGTGTTTTTCCCAAGTTACCTATTACCCTACACTATAAATATCCACTTAAGCCAATATAATAATTGATTTCATTAAGTATGCCATTCTTTTTCATTGCTTTAAAATATCACTTTATTGTATATTAAATTTTCATATCATATATCTAGATTTATCTATGTGATTTCAATTTTGTTTTAATTCCTGGTTTGAAAGTTTATTTTAGTTTTTAATATAATAGGGTAGTTCTTCAACACTGGTGACTGCATGGCAATTCACGACATCATTTTTTTTTTTTGAAAATTGATGTAATTTTATTATCTTTGAGATTTATGAGGAAAGAATAGATTGGTAAACATTTTTTAAACTAGTAAAATATTTTTGGTTGTTTATAAGGACTGTATGATGAGAATAAATTTTACCACAAAGAGTATTAAATGAAGATTTTTTAAGGCAAATAATGACTGATTTCCCCTCAGCTTCTAAAGTGTGTTATTTATTTATTTATTATTTTTTTTAATTCATTTTTATTGTTAGACTTATTGGGGTGACATCTGTTAGCAAGGATTACATAGGTCTCAGGCATACAGTTCTACAGTGCATTGTCAACTTGATGTATAATAAGTTCACCACCTAATGTGACTTCTCTTTCCATCACCTTATATTTAGCTTTCCCCCCTCCTCTCCCACCCCCTCCCCTTTCTCCCCTCCCTAACCCACTCGTCCCCAAATAAACATTAAACTATTGATTGTGTCATGGGTTATTTGTTTGTTCATTTCTTTTTTTCTTTGCTTTCAGTTTTATATTCCGCATATGAGTGAAATCATGCAGTTCTTTGTTTTTTCTGTCTGGCTTATTTCACTTAGCATGATGATCTCCAGGTCCATCCATTTTGTTGCAAATGGCAATATTTCATCTTTTCTTACAGCTGAGTAATATTCCATTGTGTATAT
>PVJL010013298.1:0-19293 GCA_004026885.1 Lyroderma lyra
ACACTGCCCCGTGTGTGTGTCACAAAGGTGGTGGCTGTCCCTCTCGGCCTCTTCATTCTGACCTGGGCTCAGTGTCATGGAGGTTAACAGGGAGAGAGGTGACAGGTGACACATCCCTGAGATACATCTCCCGGGCCTAAGAAATGCCGCAGATGAGACGGAGACGTACAGCTAACAGGAGTGGGTTTGGGTGGCAGGGAGCTCTGACCGCATAGCCCCGTGAGCAGGAACTTGCTGGGACGGTGACCTGCCAGGCAGGGACAAGGGACAGGAGAGCTACGCCTCTTTGGAGCACAGTTTTCCCGAATGCAACGTCGAGTTCCCCCCTCGGGGACAGGGCGCTCAGTGTGCCCGCGGCTGCTATGAGGTCCAGATTTGCAAACGCGTGACCGTCCGGGGGCAAAGGGACGACGCAGTTTCCCAGCCATCAGGACTTGTTTTCCCGGCGCCCCGTCCCCCCCGGTGCTGACACAAGCGTTGCGTCTGTGTGTCTGGCTGGGCATGCAGAGCCCATCTGTCCTCACGTCCCCTCCCCATGTGGCGGCAGCTCTCCGGCGGGTCCTCTTTCCCGAGATGGAGAGAGAAACACGAGAGGCATTTTCTGTGACACCGGAGCTGTCCGGGACAACACGGGGCCCTCGTGGGCACTCACCACCCTGCGAGTGTCCCCTTTCCCACACCCTGACATCCGTCCTTGCGTGGCCGTGTCCGGTTCCATGCATTTCATGCGGCCACCAGCGCTGCACCATTCCAGAATATTCTCACCCGTGTGACCATAAATCCACACCCCGTATTCAGTCACGCCCAGAGCGCCCCAGGCCAACCGGTCAGCTGCCTGCGATCTCTGTGCATTCCCATATTCTCCGTGTTTCACACACACAGATTCCTACACAAGGACGCCTTCTTGATTTCCATTTTCTTTCATTTCCGTTGGCTTCGTCCACTCAGTGAGATGCTTTCAAGCTTGCTTTGCAACATAAAAAAAATATGTGTCCAAGCTGCGGCCTGTGGGATGTGGGAGGCCCGGGACGGCGATGGACACCACCCAACACACATGTGCAAACCCTATTAAAACGTGACAGAAACGACACATGGAACTTTTACTGGTTTGTGTGTTCATTCAGCTCATCAGTTCTCATTAGGGTGAGTGTGTTTGAGGCCCAAGATAATTCTTCCTCCTCCCATGTGGCCCCACAGAGGCCACAAGGTCGGACGCCCCCCGTGAATGATGGCACTTGCTGGTGGTGTGTTGACCCGACCTTGCCTTCCTGCAGTGAGCTGCCCTTGGCTACAATGTATCAGCCTCGTCCCACCATGGCGACAGTGTATCAGCCTCGTCCCACTGTGGCGACAATGTATCAGCCTCGTCCCACCGTGGTGACAGTGTATCAGCCTCGTCCCACTGTGGCTACAGTGTATCAGCCTCGTCCCACTGTGGCGACAATGTATCAGCCTCGTCCCATTGTGGCTACAGTGTATCAGCCTCATCCCATTGTGGCTACAATGTATCAGCCTCGTCCCATGTGGCTACAATGTATCAGCCTCGTCCCATTGTGGCTACAATGTATCAGCCTCGTCCCATGTGGCTACAATGTATCAGCCTCGTCCCATGTGGCTACAATGTATCAGCCTTGTCCCATTGTGGCTACAATGTATCAGCCTCGTCCCACTGTGGCTACAATGTATCAGCCTCGTCCCACTGTGGTTACAGTGTATCAGCCTCATCCCATTGTGGCTACAATGTATCAGCCTCGTCCCACTGTGGCTACAATGTATCAGCCTCATCCCATTGTGGCTACAGTGTATCAGCCCCGTCCCACCATGGCTACAGTGTATCAGCCTCGTCCCCGTGCCGACATTGCATGTTTGCCTCTTTCTGCAGCAGAGACACGGGCCGAGTAGAGGGTGCGCTTTCTCCTATTTCCGGGGCCTCGTATGCGAAGGAGGGTCCGTGTGAATCCTTTAAACGGTTCCCAGAATTCCTCGGTGAAACGGCGTGACGCCAGTTTGATGTTTTGCGGGCAGATCGCTTGATTCCTCGTTCAACGTGTTCACTTCTCGTAGGTGCGTGACTGTTTGCTGTTTCTCCCTGACTCCGTGTCCGTCGGTCATGTCCTTCTGGAGGAATCTGCCAACCTTACGGCCTCCCCAGGCCACACTGAAAAGGAAAAACTGTCTCAGGCCGCACAGGAAACACACTCACGCTCGAGATTGCTCATGAGCTAAAACATTAAAGGTCCACGCATCCTTTTCGGGTTTTAATAAAGTGCATGGATGCATGTTGGGGTGCATTCGACAATGTCCTGAGCTGTGGGGCCACGCGGTGAAGCCTTGGCTCCCACCCAGAGGCGCTTGTGCTGCCGTCGTGGAGTGGCCCTCTGCTCCCCTGTGGACCGGAGCCCTGGCTGCCCGCGGAGATGCCCCGCCATGACGGCGAAAGCTCCATCCCAGCACATGGTCCCAGTTGGGGGACGGAAGCCCCTTGGCTTGAAACCCCTCTTGAGTCGACATCACTTGGGCCACGTGCGATGAATTGTTCTCAAAGGTGACACACGCAGTGAGGGGACACGCTCCCAGGCTTTTGCAGGTGGCTGTGATTCTCTGGTGGACAACGGAGGGACAGTCACATGGGTGGCACTGTGCCCGCTCCCTGGGGTGCATCCCAGGCTTCTGACTGCCCGCCTCCCACCCCTGTCACTGATGCATGACAGCCTGGGGGTGCAGCAAAGATGGTTAGGGGTGCAATTAAGGGGGTGGAGAGATGGAAACAGAGACAGAGACAGAGAGAGACAGAGACAGAGAGACAGACAGAGACAGAGAGAGACAGAGAGAGACAGATGGAGGGAGAGAGACAGACAGAGAGACAGAGACAGAGAGACAGAGAGACAGAGAGAGAGAGGAGGAAACCAATTGATTCGCAGCCACGATGAGAGCACAGCAGCCCCGCGTCTCACACCTTTCAACATTTCTCTGGCGTTGCCCCCAGCCCTGGAGCGTAACGTTTACACAGTTACAATAACACTTGGTGCCGTTTCCCACCCCTCCCCTGCAGCCCCGACACACGGGGTCGGCGGCGCTGATTTATATGAAGGGTCCCGGCTGCCAGGGGGAGGCGGCCACCCCCATGCGCCAAGGCCAACATCCCTGCTTCCTCCCGGAAGTTCTACCGGGCAGAGCCCAAAGGCGACGTCAGAGCACGGCTGCTCGGGGTGGGGCGGGGGGCGGGGAATGCACTGGTGTCTGGGAGCCCACCCAGGCTGAGCCGCACCGGGAGCCGGTGCGTGGACACGGGCACGGCTGCAGGAAGACGTGGCGTTTCTGCGCTTCCAGGCTCAGGGACACGTGCAAACTGACGGCGAGTTCCGGAAGGGAGAGTGTCCCATGTCGTCTGCCTGGTGGGACACTGGTGACGTTCTTGCCCCTTACGATCATGAGAGGTGTGTGGTCTGGTCTCTTGAGGGGCTCCCAGGCTGAGGACGTGTTGGAGGGATGCAGCTGCCCACCCAGGGACGCCTGGAGCCCCCAGGAGCTGGGAGAGGCAGGAGGGACCGTCCCCTGGGGAACTGGGACGCCTTGGTGGCTGCCCCCGGGTCCCCAGGGCTGGGGGAGGATGCACATCTGTGGTTGTTAAGCCTGGGGGTCTTGCTGGTGTCGGTCCCCGGGGGAGCTGAGGCACTCAGGACGCAGACAAAACGAGATGCACCCGACAGCCGGCAGAAGCTGCGCCGATGCGCCGTGCCTGAGCTGTCACTGCGGGAGGGGAAAGCAGAGCCCTGGGAAAGGCTCCCGTTGGCCGCAGACATGGGGACGGCCGCCCCTCCCCCCCCCCGACTGCCACCCCCGGTCTGGGCACACTGCAGGCGTCGGACTGTTTTCAAAGGCTTTTGGTCGACAGGAATACCAAGCTGCTCTCTCTCTTCTTGACTTGTGACATCGAATGCACTGAAGACGGAGGCGTCATGACCGCACTGCTGACCCCGCGACGTGGCCACCGTGCACACAGCAGGGAGCATGACACGTGTGACAGCCCAGGCAGCAGCGGTGGCGGGGGGTGGGGGGGCTTTGAAGGTGGCTCTGGGCCGGGACTCCCACGGAGCCAGGACCTCCCAAGTGCTTCCGAGGGGCAGAGTCAGGGCCCGCCTTTCCCGGCGGGATCTTCGCGATGGTGGCACGTACACCCAGATTCGCTGGCTCGTCCCTGGGAAATGGGGAATGCGATTTTGCAAACAGTAAATGGAATGGAAAGCTGACACACTTGACTGCAGTTCGCAACTCAAAAACAACCACGGGTGTGAGTGTGCACGCGTGTCTGCACGTGTGCATGTATGTGTGCGCGTGTGCCCGCATGTATTTGTGTGTGGGGATGTGTGCATGTGCCTGCATTGGTGTTCATATGTGTGCGTGTTTGCACGTACACGTGCATGTGTATTCGTGTGTATATGTGGACGTGTTCCTGTGTGCACGTGCACACCTGTTTGTGTGTGCATGTCTGTGTGCACATGTGCGAGTGTGCACAGGTGTGTGCACATGTGTGGATTTGTGCATGTGTGTGTGCAAGCGCATGCATGTATGTGTACAGGTGTGTGCGTGCACGTGTTCATGCGTGCAGGTGTGTGCGTGTACATGTTCGTGTGTGCAGGTGTGTGCATGTATGTATGGTGGGTCCGATGTCACCAAAGCTCAGGCCGTGAGCTGCAAAGAACAGAAGTGGGGGTGCGGGCGGTGCCCGTGTGAGTCTGTGTGCTGCTTCTGTGCACCTCCAGGAGGGAGGGCATCACGTAGGGGTTGGGAAGGCTGTGTTAGTCCACTGTGGTGAACCCCCTGTCCTAAAAGGCAGCTGGCGGTGGGTGTGGGCCACACGCACGTGCACAGACACACACACGACAGCCCTGACATAAGTGCTCGGTGGCTTCTCGGCGGACTCGGCTATTTGCAGAGACACTGAACCAACCGTCACTCAGATGAGGGTCGATGGTGTGACCGAGACCAGGGGTCCACGTGGGGTGTGTGTGTGTGTGTGAGGGAACCCCAAGGGCTGGGCCAGGATGTGGGAGGTGGGCAGGCTGCCCAGATGTCCCGTGTGAAATGGGACAGAAAACAGCGGTCCCGTGTCACATGGGACGTAGGGTCAGCCTCGTCTCCCTGGGCTGAATTCAAGGAGCCCGCAGGCGGATCAGATATATCACGTGAGACGGGGCAGCACCGCTGTTTTCTGTGCCATTGAACACGGGGCGTCCGGTCAGCCCCGACGTGGGGCCCATCCCGGGTGCAGACTTGCTAGGAAAAGGACAAGCCAGGGACGTGCATGCCGGGAAACCCCACGGCCCTTGTGGCTTCAGACGCGCAAAGCAAACAGAGGAAAAGGGAACGCCCCTAAGCTCCGCCATGCTTTTGTCATAAAAAGTCATTAAGGGGGAAACAAAGGCACGCAGCGGAGGGTGGGGGCGTCGCTTTGAACTTTTCTCCCTGCTCAATACAAAGCAAACATGAGCTGTGCCTGGAGCCGTCCCGCACCCCCTAGGAGAGGGGGGTCCCCCCTTTTCTACGAGCGGGCCATGAGGCCTCCCATGCGTGCCGGGACCCCAAACTCCGTTTTCCCTGACCAGAGCACCTTCTGTGCACGCAGTGGGGGGCTTAATCCCGTCTGGGAAGGTGGAAACAAATGCAGCCCCCCTCGTCCCCACTTTGGCTGCAGAGGGAACCCCGGGACCCCCGCACGTTTCAAAGGGAAAGGGGCCTCTTGGTGGTTCATGAGAACCCAGGTTGGGGTAACAGCAGAGCCATGTGTTGGAAGATGAAAGTCCCCGAGCGAGTTTTACGGGGCGTCTGAGGAGACGTCTCGGGGGGCAGCTACATCTTGGCAGTGTCCCCTCCCCAGCTTCTAGAACGGGGGGTGTCCCCAAGTCCCCAGGTGCCAGGGACCGGTCCCGACTGTGACCTGCGAGGAACCGGGCGCCCGCAGGAGGGGAGCGGTGGGCGGGGCTCCATCTGCATTGACAGCCGCCCCCCATCGCCCCTGCTACGGCCTGAGCCCCGCCCCCTGTCCGTCAGCAGCGTGAGCCCCGCCCCCTGTCCATCAGCGGCCTGAGCCCCGCCCCCTGTCCGTCAGCAGCGTCAGCCCCGCCCTCTGTCCATCAGCAGCGTGAGCCCCGCCCCCTGTCCGTCAGCGCCCTGAGTCCCGTCCCCTGTCCGTCAGCGGCCTGAGCCCCGCCCCCTGTCCATCAGCGGCCTGAGCCCCGCCCCCTGTCAATCAGCAGGGGCCTAGGAACCAACCCTGTTGTAAACTGCGCATGCGCACCCTCCCCCACCCTTTGGTTGGTGGAAAAACTGTCCCAAATGGAACCCGTCCCCGGTGTCAAAGAGGTTGGGGACCGCTGCCAGCGCAGGTGAACCCCCCGAATCAGCGCTTATCGGAAGGGCTGCCCCAAACAGCCACCCAAGGGGGCTTCCAAGAGGCGGCGCCATTTGCGCATCGACGGAGGCGCTCACAGCGGGGTCCCCTTGTGTGCTCCCGGGCTCGTGCGACAGGTCTGTGCACACACTGTAAACGTGTTGTTGTTGCGGCGGAGTCTGTACAACCCACCCTTCACCCCTTTAACCCTTCGGGGAGGCAGCACCCAAACATAATGGCACCGGAGGTCGCGTGTATCCGGGAGATACATGCATTCCTGCTACGCGCTACCAGGCGGGAAACTCTTGTACAAACGCTTTGCAACGCTGACGGCTGGCGATTGAGGGTCATGAGTGTGAAAGATGTTTTTGGGTTGTAGTCCTCTCTTTTTGTTTTTGCAATCTCCATGTTTTTGTTCTCTGGTACGAAATATTTTCGGTTTTTATAAATTTATATTTCTTGCTTCGATCACTTCTAGATAGTTACCGAAGATGAGCTTTATAAAGAAAACCACGTGTTTTATTCTATTTGCAGTGTTTTCAAGGACCCCACTTATAAACAAGGTCAGCCAGGGGGGCCCCAGGGGCCGGCGGGAGACAACGCAAAGCACAGCCATGTCACTGCAAAGGGGACCCTGCCCCAGACATCGCCGTCAGGCTGCTGGTCACATCTGGGGGGTAGCACGGAGCGTCCATGGGTGGGGGCAGGGCACGAGGGCCCTGGGTTTGCAGGGAGCCAACCCTGGGATGCGCTGGGTACCTGGCAGGACGGCTTTCACACCACCAGCGTGGATGACCCCCTGTCCCTGCCCCACTAGGCCTACCTGCATCCTGAGAGCCAGCTGGTCCTGCAGAGCCCTGGGTGGGAGGGGACCGACAGGCGATGGCGGAGAACACAATAGGACAACACATTTGCAGGAGGCCCCAAGCTCGGAGGACCGTGTTCTGGGGAGTCTCCGTGGAACGACTCTGGAGGCCGTGGGTGGGGTGAAGCTGGGAGCTCCCTAAGGACTTGGTGGGACTTTGAGGGGTGTCCCAGGTGGGGACTAGGGGCATGCAGCCAACTGGGCTCCTGGGGCAAAGATGGGTCTGCAAAGGGGTTGCGCAGAGTGGCTCCCGGAAGCGGGATGCTGCGGGCACCGCCGGGGATCCCCCAGGGTGCACGGTTCTGATCCCCACGTGGTGGGCAGGGCGCAGGCCTCCGTGTTCTGGATCTCACACCGTCCCCACCGACCGAGCAGCACGGCACCATAAACCCCATCTGGCCATTCAGCCGTCAGACGGGACAAGCAGCACGTACGACGGGTTTAGACAGCCCGGCCCTCTGCTTCCGTGCACAACACACCCAGCAGGGGGATACACAGCTGTGGTCTGCGTTAGGGGGCGGGCGGCCCCCCGTCTGGTCTTCTAGCTCAGCAAGCACTGCCTCACAGTGGCGTCATTGTTTGCAGTTAATACTTCCTGCTTCTGCTGAGAACGTGATGATAGATGATAGGTAGGTAGGTAGGTAGGTAGATCGATAGATAGATGATCAATAGAAAAATAGATGATCAATAATAGATCGATGATAGATAATGATGATAGATGATAGATAGGTGATAGATGGAAGATAGATGAGAAAGAGACAGAGATGCGTGATAGGTGACAGACACATGAATAGATGGATAGATTGCTGGGTTGATGGACAGACAGATGATTGACAGATAGAAGCCACATAGATAAACAGTTGGATACACAGATGGCAGAGAGGAAGAGAGGTGGTGAGAGACACACACCAACAAAGAGACAGACAGACAGACAGACAGAGGGCTCCCTGGCCAGTCTTCTCAGGGGTAAGTGAGGATGGCTGCCACCTCTCCGGGCCTGCTAGGAAACAAGTGGGTTGAAACGCGTCCGTAGCGCGAGCCCGCCAGTGGGCAGCCGTGAGGGCACCTGGAGTCCAGGCTTGGATTGCGGGAAACCGGGAACCTGGGCTGACCCGGCGCCCAGCCCCAGATGCTGAGAGAGCCATGGCCGCCCCCCGCTACGCCCACCAGGTCCCAGTGTTCCGCCAAGTCCCTTGGGTCTCCCACGTCAATTCGAGTAACTTGGATTCTCACCACCCCCACCAGAAAAATCACAGGAGGGACTGTGACAAAGTGCACTGCGGGGCATGACTTGGTGACACTGCTGCAAAGTGGACCCGGGGGCGTGACTGTTGGTGACACTGTTGCAAAGTGGACTGGGGGGTGTGGCTGTTGGTGACACTGTTGCAAAGTGGACTAGAGGTTGTGACTGTTAGTGACACTGTTACAAAGTGGACTAGAGGTTATGACTGTTGGTGACACTGTTACAAAGTGGACTAGAGGTTGTGACTGTTGGTGACACTGTTACAAAGTGGACTAGAGGTTGTGACTGTTGGTGACACTGTTACAAAGTGGACCGGGGGGCGTAACTCTTGGCGACACTGCTGCAAAGTGGACCGGGGGGGCGTGACTGTTGGTGACACTGTTGCAAAGGAGGCCCCTTCCCCTCCCCTTTGGACGCCCAGACTCGGTAGCTAAGAGAACCCGGGAGACATTCTTTCTTGCCTTTTACGTAGGCTGTAAATTGTTTCCTTGCTCCGACCGCTCCACTCTGGATTTGATTAATTACTGAGGTGTTTGGGGGAGCCGCGCACCGCGGGCAGCAGCCCATTGATTTACAGACTGTGTACACGTTATTTCCTCCAGCGACCGTGAGTCCACACCGGAGGGACCCATTTGGAACAAGAGCTCTGGGTCCTTCAGCTTGAAAAGCCTCTCAGCGCTGTTGCCTCAAGTCCTCACCGCTCCTGGGCAAGACGTCCCTGGGACGCGGTGGCCTGGTGGCTCGGGCGGGGTACGGGGCCGGTGACGGGGACGAGCTGCGATGTGGAGGGTGGCTGACGCACCCGGGTGGTCACCGGCGCTGCGCCTGTCCTCACGCGAGGCTGTCACAGCTCCCAGGGCTAAGATATTTAAAGGTTTTACATACGCGCTCCGTGTTTCTGGAGGCCCCCGAAGCCCCACATGTGGGGGGACGGGTCCCACTTTTCACCGCGTGCCAGTGAACTATTCCGCAGACTGGCGTGGGTCGGGGGTGGGCGCCGGCCGTGGGCGGGCCCGGGTCTGCCTCGCTGGGGGCTGTAACACGACACGCACCACCTGGCTCGGTCACGGTCATGGGGCGCAGAGCGACGGCCCCCCGGGCGCCCTTAAAAGTCCTCGTAACTGGGGTGCGGGGGGCAGTAAACCTGCGCCTTCAGTGAACGAACATTTATTGGGGATTTAGTCCACTTAGCGCACTTAGCAGTCCAGGAGCACTTTGTGGTTTCCGTGGGGGGACATGGAGGGACGTGGTGAGAATCGGCGTCCGGGACACCTCACTGCCGGCCCGGCAGGCGCACGGCGGGTGACACTTTCATGGACGGACGTGCCCTGTCACCGGCCCTCATATGTGACCTTTCATTCCCTGCTGATACATGGTGTGATGGTAGGATTGGGGGGCCCCAGGGGTTGGGGGTGCCCGTATCCATCACAACTTCTCTGCAAGGAGCTGGGTGGCCAGCACCAGAGCCCCCTGGCCGGGTGGGGGCTGCCCCATGCCCCTTGCTCGTGTCACCCGCTGGACCCATAAACACGCGGACGTAGCGCACCCCTGCTCCCACGGGGGTGGCGGTGCGTGTCAGTAATGTGATGCACGTGAGGAAGCTTTGGTGGCGGGGGGCTGAGCCCACCCCCACATCTGGGGTGACCCTGAGCTGCCACCAGAGTGTCTCCTGCTACCATTTCTCCCAGAGTCCCTGATGACGTCAGGGTCCCCCCACCCCGGAATCGAGCTCTCTGATCGTGTGGGGAGCTTTCAGTTTTTCTGCAGCCTGTCCCAAATGTCCCCCAGCTTGTCCCACACAAGGCACCCCCCCATTGGCTTTGAGAGTGGCCTCCAGTGTGTAAAAGAGCACCCCTAATGTCACAGCCCAGGGGCGTGAGGTGGGAACCTCTGTCGGGTGGTTTCTGGGCCCCTCCCTAGCCCTGCTGGGCCATTTGGGGTGAGGACATGAAGTAGCAGTGACCCCCGAGGTGACACATGTCCCCAGGTGTGGGCATGGCCCGTGGAGGGCCTCAGAGCCTGGACAGAGCCTCCCGGTTGGACGTTGGCCCCACCTACGCCCGAGCCCAGAACATTGCTGATCTGGACCATTACCCGTGTCCCCCCTTGTCCCCTCCTTGTCCCCCGAGACACAGAGTGTGCCATCATGGCCAGCCTGACCCGCGGACGCCAGGCCCACCTTCGTGCCCTACCGGACCCCTTCTTTCCTGTTCCCTCCCTTGCGTTTTGAGGTGCCTGTGACCGCTGCTGAGCCCCGTTTCCGAGCCCACCGTCCGCGGGCAGGACGGATGGACCCCGGGAGCTGACACGCGGCCGTGGACGGGAACGTCCTCCGCGAGGGCCTGGCACGCCGCCCGCCGGCCCCCAGCACGCGGGGATCTCGGGCGGACGTTCGCGGGGGGCCGGCGTCTCGCTGGCATTGATTACAAACGACGGCTAATAACGGCAGCTCCGGCTCACCGCCCCAAACCATGTGCCCCTCATTTGCAGAGGGTCGTGATCTCATTAATCTTCCCGTGTCCCCGCCGCTCGGTGCCAGCTTACCTTTGAGGGGACGGGGTTTGATGAAGGCCGAGGTGGGAGGTCTCTCTCGCCCTAAGACACACGGGGGACGGCCAGGTCGTCTGCAGGGTCCCCGCTGATGAAGATAAAGTTGAACTTGGTATTTGTCGCAACGCGGCCAGCAGCCTGCGCATCCCATAAATCAAGTGCCTTTTTCTCTCTTTTCTTCCTTTTTTTTTTCTTGGAAGACGGGGTCCGTGAGCAGCCCGACGATTCAGCGTCCTGGCACCCTCCCTGCTGTCCCGAGCGCGAGAGGAGACCCCGTTTTGCAGAACGCACCTTGCGGTTGGGGGTCCGTGCTGTGGCTGAGTTCTGGGCGAAAGGACAGGAGCGGATGGGACTGTGGCCCCTTCCGTTGTCAGGACCGTAAGCCGGGGTCCCCCTGCCACACGCTTTGCTCTGCGCGGGAGCAGAAAACGCCGGGGACTGAGCCGGAGCTGCGAGTCGGTGGGAAGACGTCAGATCCTGGGTTCCTGCGAGACTCTGTGGAGCGGAGCCGCCAGCACCATGGACAGCTCCCCGAGAGCCACCCGGGGACACAGAGGGAGCAAGCAGCCTGGGCTGCGTCCCTGTGACAAACGCCCGGGGACAGAGCGTGCCAGACACCGCGGTGGGTCCTCGGGGACCCTCCACGTCACGTGGGAAAAGGGGTGACGGGGTCTTTTATACAATAAGGACACACCAGGGCTGTCCGGGCATGTAAAACGGCACATCCAGCCATGGGCGCTGTGACGTGGGCACGCGGGCGGATACTTGCTGGACGGCCCTCGGTTACAACAGGGTCTTTCGTTTGAGGTCAGCGGCTGGACGGGCCCGCGTCGTGAGCTGTCAACAGCCCCGACCGTCTTCTCAGTGACGCCCTGTCACTCAGGAGAGACGCACGGGGTCCCCCACAGGTTCGCAGTGAGCTCCGTGCCCCCCAGTTCCTGAAAGCAGCTTGGGAGGTGCTCGGGGTGCAGTTATTTTGTGGGGAGCAGTGGACACAACTCAATGCGTGACCCTTCTCCTCACCCCCCACGCGTGTGGGAGGCCCCTGCGCTGTGGACAGAGGTGGGGAGGAAGCACCCTGTGTTTTGTGGGTAAGTTCAGGTAGATGCCAAACGGCTGGCGAGGTCTGCAGATGGACATACAGGACAGAAAACTCTCGTGACGGCCACACAGACTTCTGTCCCGGAGGGAAGCCCGTCTGCGTGACCCGGCCCCCTGAACCCCAACCCCACCTGCACCCCACATTCAGACTCATGCCTGTGATCACCGTCATGCTCCCTTCCTCCAGGTCCCACCTTTGCCCACTCAGCTGCCCCCCAGCCCCCCGGAGACGATTGCAGCCCCAGACAAGGACAGTGTCCACGGTCCCCGGAGCACGAGCACGGGGTGGGGGAACCCCGCAGCACACGAAGCCGAGAAACGTGCATCTTACGCAGCATCGAGACCCAAAGACAAGGGAAACCTTCCGCAGGAAGCTCACCCCCGTCGAGTCACATGACTTCAATCTTCTGGAGCCAGTGGCTGCTGGTGGCACGGGGTCCCTTCTGGAGTGACAAGATGGGGCGGGGCCTCGTCCGTCAGTGACCCCAGGGGACGGGGGCTCCCTTTCTGCAGCACCTGCTCACCCAGGGCAGGGCTGTGGGGGCTCCATAGACCATCCAGAGAGGTGCTGCTGTGTCGTGTCCGTGACTCCCAGGGTCACAGGGACGAGGCCATCGCACTGGGAAGGGCCACGTCACGCTGGCCGAGCCTGCATAGGCAGCACCGGCTGCAGGCAGGAGCCAGGAAGAGATTTATTTCTGATAGTTCCAGAGGCTGGCAGCCCCAGATCGTGATGCTGGCTGATTCGGGGTCTGCTGGGAACCCCCTTTCTGGTTCACACAGAGCATCATTTTGCTGTGTTCTCACATGAAAAAAGACGTGTGAGAGCTTCCTGGGCTGTCTTTTATACACAGCACGAGTGCCATTCGTCACACTGTTGTCCGTTTAATTTGCAGGCCCCCAGCACGGAACCTAAGAGTGTTCACAAACATCCACAGCACGTAATCCCTTCCCAAAGGCTGCACCTCGTACTCCCGTTACCGTGGGTTTTAGGGGCTCAATACGTGGGTTTGGGGGAGGATGGCCATTCAGTCTGCAGGATGGGACATGATGAAGGTGGTGATTGTCACCCCAAAGGCAGAAGCACTGGTGGATTAACTGCACCCCCCAGAGATCACAGCCACATTTATTAAATTAAGGGCACACATGGCACGAGTCTGTAGGAATCGAGGGCCATTTTTTTATGCCGTTGACGCTTTCTGGGACAACGGGGTGGGGGGCCCGTTCTTGGGGTTGTGAATGCCTCGGGGGCGGTGCGTAAGGGCGGTGCGTAAACTCAGACGATAGGCGTGGACACACGTGTGTGCCTTCATGGGACGTGCACATGGCCCCTCCAGAGGGCAGCCTCTCCGTGGGACGGGGGAATGCCCCACGCCCCTCGGGACACGGGATCACACACGTGTCCCCCAGGTCAATGTGCCCTTCGCTGTGACGACAGGGACTGTGGCTTCACGGGGTCCTTGTTGCTGTGGGTTCTAATTGGTGTCCTCGTGTTGGGAAACACTTGTGAGGCCATTGGGGCTCCTGTTTGGAAGTGGGGGCAGCTACCGGTTCCTTTTCGGGGGGCCAGCGGGGGCAGGGTTCATGAGTCGCTGTCCCAGGTGGGGAGCCCATCCTCTGCCGTGGAATTTTCCGGGTCCCACGGAGCCTCATTCCTGCAGAGGCTCGGCAGATGGCACCGGCGTGCTCTCTGGACTTCAAGGACTGAACATGGACGTTTGCAAAGGGCGTCCCCCTCCTCCAGGGCGTGTCCTGCGTCCTCACCTTCAAGTTGCCCTGTGAACCGTCACCCAAGGTCGTGGGGAGACGTTCAGCCCAAAGCGTGTGGAACTAAGGAAGGAAAAACAAGCAAAAAACTAAAACACTGGCCCTGGGGACCAAGGCAACGAGCCAGCCAGCCCGGGGTGGGGGTCTGCAGGCATCATCCCGCGTTTGTGTCTCGTTTTGCTTTTTCCATTATTTCTTCGCAGCTACGAGGGAGTCAGGCCTTTCTGCGCTTTCTCAGAGCAAAGCCTGGACGAAGCCCAAACCCGAAATCACGAGGACAGCAGCCACGCCGGCCAGGCCTATGGGCTGGACCAGCTTGGTCTGGGCACAGTGCGTGCATGTTGGGGGACTCGGGGTCCCACTCTATGATGGGGAGATGCTGTTTCCGAGCAGAGCAGCCGGCCTCCGATGAGCACTGAGCCTCTTGCAGGGAGAGCACATTTTTCCTTCTACACTCTTAGGTGCAGTGACTGGGGCCTGTGAATTAAATGGATCGCCGCAAGCTGAACAGGAGAGGTTTGCTGTGTGTGTACACGGGGACCTCACCCAGCAGGAAGCAAACGGACTGATAGGTCAGGCTGGACGCGGACGTATCATTTAAACCAAGCGCGATGCTTGGAGAAGTGAGTCGACCGTGGGCTTCTAGGCGCCATGAATTGTGGGAAACCAACTATATCAGGAAACTGTGGAAAGGTAAAGGCAGTTCAGTGAGGTGTGCTGTGCAGACTGGAGACAGTGCCATCTCCCCAAGGGGACACCTTGGGAACAGTCACACTTACGTGCGTGCTGACCCCTGATGGGACAGGAGGGGCTCGTGCGGCCACAGGGACCCAGGGGTCATCCGACATCTGGGATGCATTGTGATGATGGCCCCCCAGTTGTGCGTTCACGTTCTCGGGCCCCCCGACCCTCTTTGGGGTGCAGGCTCATGCTTGTCACGCCGTGTGACTGTCACAGCACCGACGTTAACAAGCGTGCACAGCCTTGGGGGACGAGACAGGTTGGGGAAGGGGTGGGGACCCCCCCAGGCGGGGACCCCCCAATACCCCAGGTCTTTACGGGGAGCACAGCAAAGAGACACATGATAGCTGAGACAAATCCCCGTCGCCCCCCGCCAGCCCCCCATTTCCAAGTTACTGTCTTTCCGGGGACTCTCAGCCCCACGCCCCGTGAGGAGGGGGAGACGGCAGACCCAGGGGGGCTCGGGTACCCGGGTTATGCTAATAACGGGGCTCATGCAAAATGCATGAGGCGCATCCCCATGCAGGGAGCGCTCGGCTCGCCCTGACTCCGCGGGGCTCATTCGGAGCGGAGGCAGGAGGGACCCCTTTACGTCGCGGCCTGATTACTTAACAGCCGGTGGAGCCCAAAATGAGTTGCATGTGTGGGGGCGGCCGGGGTTCCCTTCTGCACAGCTGGTCGCACAAGAAGGCCGGCGTCGTGCGCGGCTCAGTGCCCGGCGCCTTTTCTGGTCATTGGGTCGATCAGAGGCAGCCCCCCGCGCGCCCGGGGACGACAAGGAGCTCAGGACCGGGGAACCGTGCATGCGTGTGGGCACCCAGCCGGACGCACCCCTGTCCGCGATGCTCAACCCGCCCGGCCCACGGCGGTGCATAGTAGGTGCTCAGTAAACGGGGACGTGCGTGGCCTGCTGAGTTGTCACCTCACCCGGGTCTCAGATGGGCCATCCTGCAGGCCAGCCCCAGTGCAAGGACCCTGCCCCACGTGGGGACAGGACCCTGGATGGTCCTGGGGCGTCGTGTGTGACAGTGATAAGCTACGGACACACGGCGGTCTCACGGGGTCAACGCGAAAGCAAAGCGTGACCTTCCCACCCCACCACTCCACCCAGTTCTCCAGGAGAACGCTTAGGGACGCAGTGTCCCCGGCGGTCCCTGGGGTCACTCTGCGTGTCACCCTGAGTGGCCCCTGGGCATTGGGAGGAAACAGGACGTTCGCAGATGTGGGGATCGTGGGGATGGGTGCCCCGCGTGCCCTGCCTGTGCTGTGGGCCGCATCTAATCAGTGGGCGGCTGGCACGGAACTGCTGACCTTCCTGACATCCTGTCTGTGTGTCCTTCTCCTGCACACACAGTAGAGTGTCCCTGTGAGGACACAGGGAGCAGAGGGCCGTGGACACGCACAAGGAGGGGATGACCATGTCCCCTGGAGACTCCCCACCATGTGCACAGGGCTTCTCCTTGGTGTCACTATGCCTCCCGTCTCTTGGGTCATGTCATGTCCTGGACACCAACTCACAAAGCTAATTCATGGTCATGAACTTGGTCTTTGGGGAAGAAAAACTTGGGCCCCCCAGAGATGCACCCGTACGAGCCACCCCGTCATGGGCATCGCTTGGAATCGGTCTGTTTGTTCGGATTTTGGGGTCACGGCACCATCAAGTGAAAGGCGCAGATCTCAAGAAGCAAAGCCATTCGGGGGGGGGCGGTCACTGCCGCCGTGGCTTCCGTGCTGGTGTCGAGGCTCTGCCATCACCCGCTGCTGGGGACATGCTGCAACGGGCAGTGATTAGCGTCTAAAAGTAACCGGGCTCCGTTCGGACCCCCTCCCCGCCGGGCATGCCAGAGAACCTTCGTTATTTATCATTAGTGGACTTCTCCTCAAACAGGGTCAGGGGTGGTATTTTTAGCCCGGAACACCGCAGAGGAACAGAATGGGGGCGCACGTGTCACCACGGCAATGTGTGACTCCCCGATTTGAGTTGATTGGAAAGAATGAAACGAGGTCTTCCTACAGCAGGACAGGGGGCACGCGGGAACACCGAACAAAGCCGTGATGAATTGGCTCAGGAGGCAGTCGGGGTAGGTCCCCGAAATTCTACTCCGAGGAGAGGCTGGTTTTGGGGGGGACATCGTGCAGAGGTCAGAGGCGGAGTGAGGGGTGGCCCCCCGACGTCCGAGAGATGGCGCTGCATTTTGGACTTCCTTCAAATAGGTTCTATTGTAGCCGATGGAAGCTACTTCTCCTTCAACTCTGTTTCTTTTTATTATCGTCCTGAAATCGCGGTAACATCGAAGGGAACGTCGGGCGTGGGAAGCTTGTGACAATGTAGCCTTTCCACATCCGCCCCACCCCCCACCGCCACGCAAACTGGAAACATTGTATCCATTGTCCCTCCAGCCCACTTCCTGGCCCCGGGGGAGCTGCCTGTTGTAGCGAAGTCCCTGAGTGCGACGATACAGTGTTTCTCCTGCTGGGACCAGCTTATGTCACTCACCGTCGTGTCTCCAAGGTCCGTCCACGTGGAAACCAGCGTGAGAACGCCCCTCCCTTGTCACCACTGTGTAGTATTCCAGCACGTGACCCATTCTGCTGGTGCGGTCACCTCTGGGTGGACATCTAGGCCACCAAGTCCCCTCCTGGTGTGATTAAGAGGGAGCAGGATGTGAACACGGCTGTGCAACTATCTGCGTTTCTACTTGTGTTGACACGTAGGAGAGGAACGCCAAGGCTGGGTCACGCGCTTGTCTTGAGGGACATTTTTCCCTGAGGACGTCGTGTCCTGCTTCTGGTCCTGGGGAAGCGGCTCCTCAGCTATTGTGCCCATCTGGAAGTTGGACTTGTTTCAGATGGACAAGAGACGTGCACCCCACTTTCTTTTGTGTTATTTTTCATCGCTTTACAGGGTTCTGTGGCGGAGCCTGTGCTCTCAGAGGCTGCCGCAGGTCATCGTGACATGCTGGGGGGCCAAGCCACCTCTCACGCACCACGATTTTGAGACAAAAGAGGAAAATAGAGATTTTAGAGGGCTCACGTCACGCATGCGTTTTGTGTGTCCCTCGATACCGTCAAAGTGTCCTCGCTCCCTCACGATTTCCTCACCGGATTTTTCTTTGCTCAAGCTCGCTGGCTTGCAAGGACGTGCGTGCTCACCGACGACGGGGGAGGGGGCTGCGGTCACCAGAGCGCGGTGTATGAGTCGTCCAGCTTGGGGGTGGGGGTCGGGGACTCTCAAAAGTCACACATAGTTTTCAAGTGCTCGGGGGGGTCGCCACCCCTGACCCCCACGTCGTCCAAGGGCCATCGGCGTGCTTCGGGCGCACAGGGTCTTTCTCGTGTGAGCACGGCGTCCCCGCGCCCGCCTTCCGGGAGCCCGAGCTGGGCCACCCGTGTGTCCACCGCTGTTTCCGAATGCCACTCAAAGAAGTGGCGCGTCATTAATAAACAGCGGATGGCGCTGGCCGTTCCCCCGCAGCCCACGCGCGGACGTCTCGGGAGACGCGCGTGTGTGAGGCTCGCGTTCACCTCGTCATCAGTATTCCGCGGCCGTGCGGGTGTTCCCTGCATTTCGGGGACACCAAAGGCCCCATCCCTGCGCCCACGGTGCCCTGCGGCCCATGAATTTTTCATGTCGGTCCCGCCAGTCCCGGGGACACCCTGGCGCATGCATAAATGATGTCTCCACACGGGTCCGGTCCTCGTGCTTCTCCCTTCTGCTGGGTCACACGGCCTTCTGGGGTGGGGGACGGGGGGAGGGGGTCCACGTTTTCTGCAAACGGGAGTGGACGACCCTGTGGGCGTTGCCTTTGTTGTGCTGTTGTGTTGTGTTTTGCAATTATCGTGAACCCAACAGCAGGTCATTCCCGTCTCAGCTCCAATTGCAGCTGCGACGTGACGGGGCATGGCGCTTCCTGGGTGCCACCGATAAGGACGGGACCCTCCCGGCCCGGACGGCACGGTCCCTGCGGTCCCCACGCGGCCTCTTTGCAGACGCTTAATGGCTTCTCTCGGCAGTCCGCCCGCCCCTAGATTTTTATTATTTTTTTTTTAAAAAGCTCCATGACTTATTAATAGCCTTGAATGTTCTCAAAGTTTCTTTTTCTTGTGTGGAGGGAGGTGGGGGATCATTGGCCTTTTAATGGGGTGTCAGGTTTGCTTTCCAAGCCCCGTAAAGGGTTATCGTCACAGATGGGCGAGAGCTTTTCTGCACAATCAATGAGGGGTCTGTGTGCCGGGCCGCTCCCCGCCGGCCCCGTGGAAAACTTAATTTCCCCGTTTTGCAAAGTGGAGGGGCGGGCCCTGCGCCTCGCACGTACTAAATAACCCGCCGGCCGCCCTGCGCCCGGGCACCGCCGCCAGCAGCGCGCGGGTCAGAGGTCGCGGAGATGTCCCCTTCAATTAGTGGCGTCGTAAACCTGCGGGCATTAAAGCTGTCCCGGCCGGCGCCTGTGCCCGAGGCGGGGAGGGTGGGGGTGGCGCTGCTTGGGGGCCCCTGCACCCTGCACGGAGGGGCGGCGCTGGGGCTGTGGGCAGGGACCTGGTGGCTGGGGTCACGGCCCGCCATGATGGCGCACTGACCCCGCCGTGCTCGTGTGTGCGTCCTGCACGCTCGCAGGTGACCTGCTGTTAGCGTCC
>PVJL010013298.1:19393-33089 GCA_004026885.1 Lyroderma lyra
TGCTCACTGACCGACCGGGGGCCCTGGACCTGCTCACTGACCGACCGGGGGCCCTGGACCTGCTCACTGACCGACCGGGGCCCCTGGACCTGCTTGCTGACCTCCCGCAGGGCCCCTGGACTGGTTCGCTGACCACCCATCGGGCCCCTGAACCTGCTTGCTGACTGCCTGCGGGGCCCCTGGGCGGGCTGGTTGGGGTCTCGGGGGGACCCCCAGAGCCCAGCCCCGGGCAGCACGGCCGTGCTCAGACTGCACCCGGGACACTGCGTGGGGGGGGTCGTGCTAACTCAGCGCGGATGTGGCCTCAGCACTCCGTGTCTCATAGAGCCCCACCCTGCGACCCCCTGCATGACCTCTGAACCTGACCCCCACCTGGCCATCTCAGACGTGACTTGGGACCCTGAACCCCACCCTGTGAGTTTCTCACCTGCCTTCTGTCTGTGACATGACCTCTAGTGCTGAGCCTGCTCCTGTGACCCCAGAGGACACCGCAGGGGCCCCCCCACAGGACCTGAGCCGTGCCCTGGGCACCCCACCCCTCCTCTGGGACCTCAGATGCCTGGTCTCCAGGACTGGGGAGGGGGGCTGCATGCCGGTGGTTTTGGGACAACTCCCCCCGCCCCCATGTTGTGGTCACTTGCTATGGCCACCCCCCAGCCACTCCCACAGCATTCCGTGACTTGATAATTTTACAAGAGTGCAAGTTCAGTGTGAGACGGAAACGTGTGGTCGGTCGGGGTGCCCCTGGGTCTTTCCTTGGGTGGCCATCCCCAATCTCTCCAATCTGGGGGGAGGGGGTGCTTAAAACCACAGACGTGCATCCTCCCCCAGCGCTGGGGACCAGGAGGTGACCATCAAGGCGTCCCACGGCCCCGGGGACAGTCCCTCCTGCCTCTCCCAGCTCCTGGGGGCTCCAGACGTCCCAGGGCCCCGGGGACGGTCCCTCCTGCTTCTCCCAGCTCCTGGGGGCTCCAGGCATCCCAGGGACCCGGGGACGGTCCCTCCTGCCCCCTCCAGCTCCTGGGGGCTCCAGGTGTCTCAGGGCCCCGGGGACGGTCCCTCCTGCCCCCTCCAGCTCCTGGGGGCTCCAGGCATCTCAGGGCCCCGGGGACGGTCCCTCCTGCCCCCTCCAGCTCCTGGGGGCTCCAGGCGTCTCAGGGCCCCGGGGACGGTCCCTCCTGCCCCCTCCAGCTCCTGGGGGCTCCAGGCGTCCCAGGGCTCCGGGGACGGTCCCTCCTGCCTCCTCCAGCTCCTGGGGGCTCCAGGCATCCCAGGGTGGGCGGCCACATCCCTCCCGTCTCTGTCCCCATGAGGCTCTTCCTGGGTGTCCGTGTCCCTCCTTTTCTGCCTCTGATGAGGATGCGGTCCCTGGGGGCAGAGACTCCCTGACCCAGGACACGACCTCGTCTCAGACCCCTCCTGTCATCACGTCTGCAAAGACCCCATTTCCTGCTCAGGTCCCATTCACAGATCCTAGTGGCTGACACGTCACCGTGTCTCTTTGGAGACCACCGTGCCGCCCACCCCTCTGTCCTGTAGGTGTCACACACAATAGCACGGCCAGGTGCCGGGGTAGGTTCATGGCCGAGGCACTTGCATTGATCCCTAGTGATTTCTCCGACGTGAAGTCCGTGCGGTGGCCTCCTTGCTTCCCGTTTCCTTGGGACGATCTGCGTGATGCTCTTCTTCCCCCGCCGACTGGCCGTGATCTCCGTTTAGGCCAACTTCCATCCGAAGGCTAATGAAGAGAAAGTTTAGCAAACTAGATGAATCACCCAAAAAGTGTGTCAGGACGGGGTCCAAGGATGGAAAACCAGGGCATTTAGCAACTAGGAACATATTTCAATATTTATGAAGCGATTTTTCGATCATTAGGAGGAATTCTGCAAGGGGCTTGTTTTGGTCTTTGTATTGTTGTCGTTCTTTTGAATCTTAATCCATAAATTGCTTCCAAATCATTAAAAGAGAAAATTTTCGTGAATCCCTTCGCTTTGATGAGCCTGGTGCAGGTCTGTGCATTTAGGTTTCTGGTTCACATTACGGGGTAAGTAGATGCCATTAGAAGTTGTTTCTCATTAATTAATTAGACTAATGAATTAGTGTGCACGCAGCCAGGGAGAGTCTCGGGCAGGACAGAGATGTCCAGGTGCTGCGGTGACACCAGGCAGCCAGGCCCTGTCACCTTGCTTAATGAGGGGGAAGGCATGTCTGTGCCACGGGCATCCTGGGGGGCAGCAGCGTCCAGGCGCCTCCAGGTGGTGGGGGTCGGAGGGCACCCACCTCCTCAGGGCGGAGAGCTGTTTCACGCCGAGGTGGACGCAGTCAGGGGCTGAAGGTTCCTGGGGACAGGGGCCCGTCTGTTGGCCACGAGGTCTCCCAGGTTGGGGCCACGCACAGGGGTCAAGGTGAGGCTCCTGCCCGGGGTCCCAAGGGGGAAACAGCGTGGATTAGTCACTGAATTACGCCCCCGGCCGACCTGGGTGTGCAGGTTGCAGACGGTGGTGCTCAGAGGGACTCAGCCTCCCAAGTGCGTTAGCCTGTCCTTCTAACGAACCTCTGTGTGTCTGTCTCTCCATCCCCCTGCTCCTGCTTCTCCCGAGAACACGGAGCTCACGACCGTTATACGGGCAGCCCGTGACTCCCATAGGATGATTGGGGCCCGGCGAGGGGCTCACGGGGTGGCCCCCGTGGAAGCATAAGACAGAGAAGGGTTTGCCCAGGAGGCAGGGTCCGAAGGAGTCGTCTTTCTCGGCTTTCGTGCCCCTGTGTCTCTCAGTCCGTGTTGAAGAGTGACGTGTCTGGTGACCTCAGTCCGAAAGCCATTGGCCGTTGTTCTGTGCATTATCTCCGTCTCAGTCACCTCCAGCTGCCGTACGTGACACAGTACCACAGCCCGGGTGACTTATACACCACAGGCATGTATCTCTCACTCTTCTGGACTCCGGAAGTTCAAAATCAAGGCACCGGCAGACACGATGTGTGGTGAGGACCATCTTCCTGGGTCAGAGACGGTATCTTCTTGCTGTGTCCTTACATGGTGGAAGGGGTGAGGGACCTCTCTGCGATCTCTGTCATAAGAGCACTAATCCCATGAATGAATCTTTTATCCCCTTAATTTGCATGCCTCCAGCACAGAACCTAAAAGGGTTCATGATGGCCTGCATGGCCTAATCACCTCTCAAAGACCCCACCTGCTAATACCATGACCTTGGTGTTGCATGACCCCCTCAGAATGCTGGACCCTCAGAAAGGACAAGGGATGACTAAAGTCCAGCACGCCTGTGTCCCTGAGCAAGGTTTAGCTTCCACAGCATGATGTTATATTAGGTTAGCCATCTCTAGGTCATTTATCTATATATCTATATCTATCACCTATATATGTATCATCAACCTATTGATCTATCACATATCTATCATTATGTATCATCTACCTATCCATCTGTCCATCCATGATTGCAGCACCATAAAATTTCCCATTTTAACTACTTTAAAGCCCGAGGGTTGGACGAGCTGTCGACACTGTGGAGACACCAGACAAAGGGAGGGTTCACGTCCCGGGCGTGATGAGATTTCATCATGTTGCTCAGGATAGGCGACCGACTTAAACCCTGTGAAATGTTTATTTCTGGATTGTTCCATGTACTACTTTTGGTTGATTATCGGTAAGCGAAAGCACGGAAAGCCAAACCGTGGATGAAGAGGGGGTGAGTGTCTAACTGAAGACACGGTCCCCGAGATCTCATGTACAGGACGTTCTCACGTAAGGTCATCGATGGGGCCTGTGACTGGAAGTGAAACAATGTCATCACGGAGACAATTTTTATGACAAGCTGGTTGGTATACACAAGTGTTAAGTTCCTACCGCGTCTCATTGACGTCACGACAAAACGATGTGGGACAAAGTGACAGTATGAGCTCCGCAACTGTGACACCATCTCTGGTCCCCATGTTGGTATGTGGGGTGCTCTTTGCTCCTGGAGGATGACCCGCTGAGGGCAGGCGTGTCTCCCCAACACCTGTCCTGTTGCGGGGACGTCCCCGGGGACGTCCACGGTGTCCTCGTAAGTCAGGGTCTCCTTAGGCCCAAGTCCGTTGCCGTCGTTCCTGCCTCTCGCCGTAGTTAATAAATCAGAATGTAGATGAGACACTCAGGCTTCATTTTCCCCAGCCTGTGGAGAGTTGTCGGAGCCCATAAACCCAGGGAAGTCTCGGGCTGTGAATTTCTCGATCCTGACAGGCCCACCGGCTTCGAAGTCGTAATTATAAGTTACACGTGTCTTAGGGGCTGTTCTCATGACATAAAACTAATTTCATGTTTTTATTCATCATGGGGGAGAGGCGCCAGGGAGGGGGCCTGCTCCACAGGGCGTTCCTGACCCATCGCAGGCGCCACGGCCGAGGTCTAACGAGGGCTGACAGCGCGCCCTTCTTTCTTGCCGCCCGATGCCTCTTGAGTGCCTGTGACAACCTCGTGAGCTGCACCCTTGTTTTCCCTGACAACATGTCGGGGAGAAAGTCACCAAGCTGGCCTCTGACCAACATGTGACCTTGTTGGCCCCCCAACCAGCCATCCTGTTACAAAGTTGCTACCTCCACATCCAGACTCTCTGTCCTGTTACAATGTTGCCATCTCCACTGCCACAACCTCTGTGCGTTACAATGTTGCCATCTCCACTGCCACAACCTCTGTGCGTTACAATGTTGCCATCTCCACTGCCACAACCTCTGTGCGTTACAATGTTGCCATCTCCACTGCCACAACCTCTGTGCGTTACAATGTTGCCATCTCCACAGCCAGGCCCAGAGGTTTCCTAGTGTCCTTGGGGTGCTCAGAGCTCCCCTGGCCCCTTCACCTTCAGAAGACCCATGCCATGTCCACAAGCAAGTCCTCACACATGCGGTGCTCCCTTAGAAAGAACGCATGGTGACAAGAACGGCGGTGACCCCGTGTGTCTGGAGATGGGGGCCAGACATAACCAGGCACGTTCCCAATTGTGTGGAAGACAGCAGCAGGGTCCACATGTCACTTGATCCCCCATGGGAAGAGGTGGTGGCATCGGTTGTGCTTTAGGAAAATGGGAGAATGTTTACCTGACAAAGCTGTTTAGACGGGGACATCAAACAGGACGTGAGGAAGCAGCAGGATCTGCAGGTGGCCTGCGACCACCCTGGGATGCTGCAAAGCTGATGAGAGCGGCGTCTCTCACCAGCCACAGGGAGTGGAGATCAGGCGTCGGGCGGAGCTGGACCCACCGAGGGGCGGCCGTGGCCTACTGTCCCAGCGGAGGCGACACATCACCCGGGCCGCCTACAGGTGCGCCTGCTGCTGCGTGTGGGCTGGTCACCGGCCTTTCTGTGACATGTGGTGGCCGATTTCCTTAAAGAGGACCTTCTGCCTGTGCAAGGCAGCTCACATGGGGACCCTCCTGGGCCCTGGGGCCACGTGGGCATCGTCTCTGCTGCTCTGAGTTTTGCCGGGTCCCGTTCGGCTGTCCCTGGGGCGGAGTTTTCTGGGTTCACCTCCCCAGCTCCGAGGAGGGTGACCATATTGGCTTGTGATTGTAACGACCAGGCTTTACCGTTGGGCTTGCTTCTGACCTGTCCATCTATCGGTCCATCCACCATCAATCAATCCTGAAGGAAGGAGTGGCAGCCAGGGCCCCACGTCCATGTGCCTCTGACCTCCTATTCCCTGTCCCCAAGGAGCACTGCCACCCCCACTGTGCTGCTCTCTGGCCTCCGGGATCCTGACTTAGGTTGGCTTTGGCCACCAGGGAGCCCCAGGGAGATGGGGGAGGGGCTGCCTCGCCCTGCAGGGGAAGCTGGGGGCCTCTGACGGCCAACCTGCAGGGCACCCCACTGTGCTGCTGTGGACGGGTCCTCTTGTCAAGCACCCTGACTTGAGAGCTGGGCAGGGAGCCATGGGTCCCCGCTGCTCCCCGGCCCGTGGCCTTGTGCACATGAGCTAGCCACATCCTCCTGCAGGTGCCCCCCACTCTACATTCAGCAGACCTGCCCCCCGAAGTCTGTGGGGTTCAGTCCGTGGTCAGGCCCAGCCGTCATGTGACCCGGGTGGTATGCACCGTGCACGTGTGTGACTAACAGATGTCATATAAAAAGCAGAGGCCTTCGTGGCTGCATTTTTGGGGACACAGCCCTCATGGGAGGTAGGCACCTCAGCACCGTGCTCATCTCCGTCTGTGTGGACTCTCGCTGAGAGGAAGCACGGGGGTCCCCGTGACGTTCTGGGAAGCCTTCAGTGCAGACCCAGACACGGAGGGGCGGCCCCACAGCCCTCCCCGCCGGCCAGACCCAGTGCTGGGTCAGTGCCCCCCGCCCGGCTCTGCGGCTGCAGAGAAAACACGCAGCAGGTAGCTTCGTTACATGCAGACGGGCGACCCGTGCCCGATCCATCCGACAATTAGCACCGAGCTAATGATATCGGGGTTCTGATGAATGCATCAATAATTTAACCGTGCGTTGCTCCTGCGACTGCCCCGTCGGCCGTGATTTACCGGCCGGTCCTGAGGGCCGCGTACAGCACTCCCCCTCCGTCCCTCCCGAGGGTGGTGGGCTTCTCGTGCCCTTAAGGGGGGCGCACGGGCAGAGCCATTAACCAGCTGATTAGCATAATCCATTGTGATGTATCATCACGTGAAAGTTGGTCCGCACAACCCAAGGGGGCTGGGGGACGGCTTTGAGGATTTTATGATACAATAACTATCCATTTGATAAGCAATTAAAGAGATATTTGGAGACACGGAGAGTGAAGACAGGGGCGGTGGGGGTTGGGGGCGGGCAGAGAGGAAAGCCGAGCCCGGTGTACGCGTGTGTGGGCGGCCGGTGGGGACCCCTCCTGCCCCCTGGTGGGGTGGGGTCTTCAGGGTCTCCTTTGTGCCCCCATCTAAGCCAAGTCTGCAGCCTGAGGCTGGGGAACTGGGTCCCCGTGTGGGCAGCAGAGCTGGTCCTTAGCATCAGGGACGTGTGCAGAAATGGGCGCCTGAGCTCAAGTCCCCGCCCAGCTGCCCACCCGGCAGGCCAGTGGGGACCCAGCAGAGGTGGGACGGACCCCAGACACACGCTGAGGCCCTGGGCTCCCCCTGGCCTGCAGGGTCCTAATGCAGCTGCTGTGGCCCCAGCCCCCCAAACCCATGGGGCTCCTGGGCCGCAAGCCCTAACACAGGACGGTGAGCTCTGTGACCGCAGCTGGCCAGAGCTGGCTTTACAAGGGGACACGCCAGCCCCTGGGACCGGGGACATGTGCTGGCTCCCCTTCATGGGGGTACAAGCCGTCCCCTGGAGCCTGGGTCCCCCCCCACCATGTGCGTCAACCCCTCCCACAGTCAGTCCTGCGGACGGACCCTTCTGCGTCTTTTGTCTGCTTGTAGACAGTCCACCTCCCAGAGGACTGGCCAAATCAAAACAGAAAGTCATTACTGAACCCCGAGGGGGCTCCCAGGGGCTGTGGGGGACCGGGGAGACATGTGTGGCCATATTCATCAAGGCTACCCCAGGAGACATGCATCCTTGTCCCCCCATCTGTCATCACCATACACCCAGACGGGCACCCGCTAGGGTGGGACTGAGTGGGGCTCAGGAAGAGGTACATGGAGGTCACACACACACACACCCACACACATGCACACACCCACACATGTGCACACACAGGTGCACACACATGCACTCATGTATACACATGCACACACAGGTGCACACATGCACATAGGTACACGCATGCATGCACATGCACACATGCACACACGTGCACACAGGTGCACACATGCATACACAAGTGCACACACATCCACACATAGGTGCACACATGTGCACACATGCACACATAGGTGCACACATGCACATAGGTGCACACACATGCACACAGGTGTGCACACACATACACACATATAGGTGCACATACGTACACATGCACATAGGTGCACACACAGGTGTACACACATGTACACACACACGCACACACGTGCCCTCACGCACACGCGCACACACTCGCACGTGCGCACACGCACCGACCGCCACCCCTGGCTCCCAACAACAGGTAGCAGCAGCCTGTGACATGTCCCCCTCTGTCATCGGCTCCCGCGCCCCAGCGGCTGTGGCTTTATTCATCGTCCCCCCGCTCAGGTGATTGATGCCACGGCCGCTAATCTCTCCAAGTGATAAGTGTTTTCATGTTCCTCCTGAGCCCCTGACACGGCCGACGTGTGTGTGCGCGCGTCTCATTTACATTTCAATCTCGGCCTCATGAATGTAAAACCCGGCTGCAAATTAATAACAGGGCGACGGTGACGGCGAGGTGGCCCGCCGCGGAGGGGGGCGCGCGGGCACGCACACACCCGCCCTGTCCCCACGCGCCGGGCGCCGTCATTGTGTCGGGTGGCCTCTCATTTATCGGCCGCGGTGAATGACATTACAGGAGGAAGCTACATCCAGAGTGACACAAATTTATTTCTGTCCCCAGCGCCACCGTATATTTCCACAGAATGGGGCGCTCTCTGTCTGGGGACAATTTAGTTTCCATGAAAAATTTAAATGGTAGGTGCGCAGCGCGCCGAGTGAAATTTCATTTGTTTCTCATTTGCTGCAGCAGGGATGAGACAGGGAGGAACCCCAGGTCGCACCCCAGGAACCCCAGCATGGGCTCAGGTGGGCGCTGCCCCTCAAGGCCCCGCTGCGGTCCCCGGTCCCCGGTCCCCGAGCCCCCCAGCCCCCGTGCCAGCGCGGGGCGGCCCCGCCCTCCCCTCCCCCCGCACGGAGGACCCCGTCCCCTCAAACCGACTCCCTGACAGCCTTTGGGGGCGGCTGCCAATCACCCGGAAAACAGCGTTTGCATCGATCCTCTGTCGGCGTGATTTATGGCTTCATTTTACCGTAATTGAGAATTAGTGGGGAGATTAACAAGACTCAACACCCGGCCCGGGCGCGCGCGCTGCGTGCAGCGCCATTTGTCACGGGGGCGGGGCGGGCGCTTCAGGACTTCCACGGGGGCGGGGCGGGCGCTTCGGGACTTCCACGGGGGTCCCCTTGTCCTCGGGTTTGCGGAGGGCGCGGGGACGAATTTAACGCGGGAGATGGGGGTGGGGCCCAGCGCGGTGGGGTGCGGGGGGACGTGCCCTCCCACCCCGGGATGCCCGGCCCCACGTCCGGGGTCCAGGTCCTGGTCTGCATCCCGGAGCAGGCTGGGGTCACCCATCTGGGGTCAGTTCCCTCCCTGCAGCCCCGGGGAGCCCAGGGCCACCACCTCGGCCCCCACCCCCTGCCCCCATCCAGGGTCCCAGTCGCTCCTGAGGGGTGGGCCAGGGCAGGGCTCACATGAGCGTGACCCCCCCCCCCACACACACACACACACATGCCTGGAGCCCTGGCGGCACCAGCAGATCTGGGGGGGTCACAGCAGGTGCGGTGGGGACCCCTGAGGTGCAAAGGCGGTTCTCGGAGCTCAGGGAGCCCTGGGCGGTCCCGCCCCCTCATTTGCATGTTTGAGGGCCGCCAACAAGGACCTTTTTACATTTGAACACAGGAGCCGCCTGCAAAGGGCCCCTCACGGAGTGTCCCCCTTACTGGACGGAGGTTCTTGGGGGGCCCTGCATGCCTGAGTGTGGGTGTCTACCCCTATTTCTCAATTTGCAGTGAATCCTCTCAGGCGTTTTTAGAAAAACTGACAGGGAGCCCGAGCTGCACAGCGATGCCAGCGGTGTGTCCCTTAGCAAAGGGGCCATGGGGAAGGTGACACCAGCAGCAGCTCCGATGTGAACGCTCGCACACGCATGTGCACATGACACACACATGCACCTGCACGTTACACACACGTGTGCACACCACACGCATGCACACCCTGCCCATGAACACAGAGGCCTGTGCATCGTGTGCCTGGGCCACCAGGCGTGTCCCCACCTTTCCGTAGGGCTGGCAGGGGGCCGTGCAGTGTCCAAACCCAAGGCTAGAACCACGCACGCTGTCCGGGGTCCGGTAGGCTGGTGCCGGCAGGGTCAGAGACCCCAGCAGCGTGTGTGGGGATGTGCACCCTTTAGGGTTCAGTGTGGGGGTGAGAAGGGGTCTTCCTGGGCTGGGGGGTCTCTGCTGGTTTCCGCAGGTCTGACCCCGCCCCCCAGAATCTAGCTGGGTTTCTGGAACTTGCTGTCTGAAGACCAGCCAAGGCCACAGCTGCCCGAGGTGACCTTGAAACTCCAGCCCTTGTTCTGGCCTTTTTGTGGGCACAGCTCTGGCTGGGACACTCTGGGGGCCCCCGCTGGGGTCCCCTCCTTGAAGGAGCCTCATTCTCTCGATGTGAGTCGTGCTCACCCCCTCCCACAACTGGTTCTGCCTCCGGACCTGAAGGGAAAGGGTCAACACCGGACACGACAGCGACATCTGGGTGGGTGGGGGTCCCCAAGACCACCTTCAGCCTCGGGACATCAAGGGGACAACTGACGGGTCCCCAGACGCCGTGACGTGCGTGCATTCCGTGCACGTCGCCGAAGGGACCTGGGCTGCAGGCCGCCGAGGGACGAGGGTCCTGGCGCCTCATGCGTGGACGCTCGCGGCGTCCTGTCCCTGTGCAGGGGACGCCCGCTGCCCCCGGTGAGAAAGCGCTGGCTCCCGCCCACGGCGGGGTTCCCGGTGCCATCGCACCTGCCGTCTGGGTCCCCGCGGAGCCCCGAAAGGCCTCCTCCGCGTCACCATCAATCCAGCCCAGGACGATGCATCCCTCAAAGCTGCAATTGGGTCCTCAGCTGCTTTTCATTATATCGCTTTTCCCAAAAAAAAAAAAAAAAAAAAAAACCAGCCCGGACGTTTCCGTTGGTTATTTATGCGCCCCCTGGCCGCGTAATGGGTGTAATGATTAATACCGAATTTCTGCGCGCGTCCTAAGGAGCGGCACTTCATAAATATGGAGCAGCGCCGCGTCTGCAGGTACCGCCGTTCATTTCATTAAAATGGAAATTCCGGAACCATCCCTACAACGGGGGCGCGCGCCCTGCGCCCCGGCCCCGTGCCGGACGGTCCCCCCTGCGGCTCCATCTGTCGGGAGGGCCACGCGCGCCCCCAGGCCCTGTGGGGCTTCCCCAGTTTGGGGCGGGCGCCTCGGAGGGGTCCCCCCGTCAGTGGGTCCAGCAAGGCCCGCCGGAATGGGGTGCGGCTCTCAGGCGCCCCGGGAGGAACAGGTGGCCGCGGCAGGCAGGGCACATGACCGGTGTCCCCACACAGCCATCTTGTGCCACCCTGTCGGGGGGAGCCCCTCAGGGTCCCCACTGCTTCCACTGCCTGGGCCCGGGGGCCCGGTGCTGAGTCTCGAAGGAGCTGCTTCTGAGCGGACGCGGACACCCCCACATGGGCCAGCAGGACGGGGGCACCCCTTGTCAGAGGTGACGGGATGATGCCCCCGCCGGTCCCCACGTGCACGCGGGGCTCTATGTGTGCTCTCACGCCTGGAAACGGCCCGTGGCCATCCTGCATGCGTCCCAGCGACGGGCAGACTCCCACACGATGGCGGCCTGCTTCCAAGGCCACGGAGGACGGAGGATCACCAGAACCGTGGATACTGGGACCATGGAAACCAAAACCGTGGATAACCAGAACCATGGCTAACCAGAACCGTGGATAACTGGAACCGTGGATACTGGGACCGTGGAAACCAAAACTGTGGATAACCAGAACCATGGCTAACCAGAACCGTGGATAACTGGAACCGTGGATACTGGGACCGTGGATAAATGAAACTGTGGATAACCAGAACCGTGGATACTGGAACCGTGGATACTGGGACTGTGGATAACCAGAACCGTGGATAACCGTAACCGTGGATACTGGGACCATGGAACCCAGAACTGTGGATAACTGGAACCCCGGATAACCGGAACCGTGGATAAATGAAACCGTGGATAACCGGAACCGTGGATAACTGGGACTGTGGATAACCAGGACTGTCGATAACCGGAGCCGTGGATAACTGGGACCGTGGATAACCAGAACCATGGATAGCCGGAACCGTGTATAACCAGAACTGTGGATAGCCAGAACCGTGGATAACCAGAACCATGGATAACCAGAACCGTGGATAGCTGGAGCCGTGGACAAATGAAACTGCGGATAACTGAGACTGTGGATAACCGGAACCGTGGATAACCAGAACTGTGGATAGCTGGAACTACAGGTAACCAGAACCGTGGATAACCAGAACCATGGATAACCAGAACCGTGGATAGCTGGAGCCATGGACAAATGAAACTGCGGATAATTGAGACTGTGGATAACCGGAACCGTGGATAACCAGAACTGTGGATAGCCGGGACTACAGGTAACCAGAACCGTGGATAACTGGAACCGTGGATAACTGGAACCGTGGGTCCAGGCGGAGGGTGATGGGATAAGCTGTTGTTATTTGCAAGCCTCCCGACCCCCACGAACCCCATGGAGATGACAAGGGAAGACATGCGGAGAGTCCCCCCAGGAAGGTCGTGAGGCCCTGCCATCACCGGGGTTCTCTGACGCCTGGACTCCAGGATGAACCCCTGCCCCCTGTGTGGTCTGGGAGCCCCAGGACATTCCCACAGCAGTGAGGTCACTCGGGGGTCCCCACGCACCCCTCCAGTGTGCAGCCCTGTCCTCACTACAGAGCACGCTCTGAGCCTAGTGATGGCACCGCCGCCCGTCTGCAGCTCGCACGTAGATGACAGACGGCCCGTGTCCCCCCACATGCTCTCTCCCCGATGGGCCACGAGGGGCTGAGGAACGCGTTTGGGGGGTCGAGGCGTGGAGGGCGCGTGTTCTATCGTGGTGGTGGGTGAGGCGAGCCGCTGTGCTTCCATCCGGGGGCACAAAGGCTTCCGGGGTCAACCAGACAACCCCATGCGGAAAGGGCGCCCCGAACAAAGAAAACCTGTTACAACCCCCGCCCCCCAACCCCCGTGTCTAATTTCGTTTGGGAAAATTAGATACTCAGAGTTTTTGCATACGATAACCGCGTTAGCAGGATGCAATTTGGTCGCGGCGGCCGGCTGGAGTGCAGGCGGCTTCCTAATAAAAAGTGTCAGTTAAAATGAAAATACAGCTTGGGTAATTAAATTTAATTGGATCTTGTCACTTTAAATCCTCTTCCGTTTTGGAGGGTGGTTTTCTTTTCCTTTTTTTTTTTTTTCCGACGGAATCACAGGTTCTGTTTTTGCTAATTTCTTTATTGCACGCCGCGGCGGAACCTGACCCCTCCTGTAATAAACTGACACCGTGTTGCTTTTGCTCCCTCTGGGGGCCCTGAACCGTGAACGCGTGCTAACACAGCCAAGGAGGGGTTGCGGAGGGCTTGGGGGGGAGGGCGACCCTTGGCTCCCCCCTCAAAGAGGGCAGGTTTTCCTCTAGGAGTGGAGGTGGCAGTGCTGTGAAAGGCCCTATGTGTGCCGCAGGAGGGTACTATCGTGCACAAAACACAGGATCCACAGATGAGCCCTGGATACATTGTATCCACAGATGAGCCCTGGATACATTGTACCCACAGATGAGCCCTGGATACACAGTATCCACAGATGAGACCTGGATACATTTTATTCACAGATGAGCCCTGGATACACAGTATCCACAGATGAGCCCTGGATACACAGTATCCACAGATGAGCCCTGGATACACTGTATCCACAGATGAGCCCTAGATACACAGTATCCACAGATGAGCCCTGGATACACTGTA
>PVJL010013299.1:0-32961 GCA_004026885.1 Lyroderma lyra
TTATTTGCAAATATTTTCTCCCATTCAGTTGGCTGTCTCTTTGCCTTGTTGATGGTTTCTTTTGCTGTGCAGAAGCTTTTTAGTTTGATAGAGTCCCATTCATTTATTTTTGCTTTTACTTCCCTTGCCTTTGAGGACAGGTTCATGAAGTCTTCCTTGAGTCCTAGGTCTATAAGTTTAGTACCTATGTCTTCTTCTATACAATTTATTGTTGCAGGTCTCATATAAAGGTCTTTAATCCATTTTGAGTTAATTTTTGTATATGGAGAGAGTTCACAACTCAGGTTCATTCTTTTGCACATGTTTTTCCAGTTTTCCCAGCACCACCTACTAAAGAGGCTGTCTTTTCCCCATTGTATGTTTTTTGCTCCTTTATCGAAAATTATTTGTCCATAAATTTGTGGGTTTATTTCTGGGTTTTCAGTTCTATTCCATTGGTCTATATTTCTGTTCGTCTGCCAGTACCAAGCTGTTTTGACTATTGATGCTTTGTAATATAAATAGAAGTCAGGAAGTGTAATGCCACCAGCCTTATTCTTTTTATGTAGTATTGCTTTGGGAATTCAAGGTCTTTTATGGTTCCATATAAATCTAGTAATTCCTTTATATATTTCACAAAAGTAGGATTGTGGGATTTTGATGGGTATTGCATTAAATCTGTAGATTGCTTGGGGCAGAATGGGCATTTTAACAATGTTAAGTCTTCCTATCCATGAACAGGGGATATTTTTCCACCTCTTAAAGTCTGTTCCAATTTCTTTCAAAAGTGTCTTATAGTTCTCTGTGTATAGGTCTGTCACGTTCTTTGTTAAGTTAATTCCCAGGTATTTCATTCTTTTTGTTGTGATAGCAAAAGGAATTGACTCCCTCATTTCTTTTTCTGAGGATTCGTTGTTTGTATATAGGAATGCTGTTGATTTTTGTACATTGATTTTGTATCCTGCGACTTTACTACATTCCTTAATTGTTTCTAATAGTTTCCTGGTGGAATCTTTGGAATTTTTTATATAAAGTATCATGTCATCCACAAATAGTGATAATCTGACCTCTTCTTTCCCAATTTGGATACATTTGATTCCTTTCTCTTGCCTGATTGCTGTCCCTAGAACTTCCAGTACTATATTAAATAACAGTGGTGACAGGGGGCATCCCTGTCTTGTTCCTGATTTTAGGGGAATAGGCTTCAGCTTTTCTCCATTCAGTATGATGTTAGCCGAGGGTTTGTCATATATAGCCTTTATTATGTTGAGATACTTTCTTTCTATACTTATTTTATTTGGTGTTTTGATCATAAATGGGTGTTGTATCATGTCGAAAGCTTTGTCTGCATCAATTGAAATGAACATATCATCTTTATCTTTGATTTTGTTTATGTGGTGTATCACATTAATTGTTTTTCGTATGTTGAATCATCCTTGTGCTCCCGGGATGAATCCCACTTGATCATGATGTATGATCTTTTTGATGCACTGTTGTATTCTGTTTGCTAATATTTTGTTCAGGATTTTTGCATCCGTCTTCATCAGAGATATTGGTCTATAGTTTTCTTTTTCTGTATTTGCCAGGCTTTGGTATTAGGGTAATGTTGGCCTCATAGAATGAGTTAGGAAGTACTGCTTCCTCTTCAATTTTTTGGAGGAGGATAGGGGTTAATTCTTCTTTGAATGCTTGGTAGAACTCACTGGTGAAACCATCTGGTCCAGGGCTTTTGCCTTTAGGGAGATTATGGATAGTCATTTCAATCTCGTTGCTATTGATTGGTCTATTTAGATTATCCAGTTCTTCTTCGTTCAATCTTGGTAGGCTATAAGTTTTTAGAAACTTGTCCATTTCTTCTAGGTTGTTAAATTTTGTGGCATAAAGTCTTTCATAATATTTTCTTATAATTCTTTGTATTTCTGTGGTATCGGTGGTAATTTCTCCCCTTTCATTTCTAATTTTGGATATTTGTGTCCTTTCCTTTCATCTGTTGATTAGTCTCGCCAGGGGTTTGTCAATTTTACTGACTTTCGCAAAGAATCAGCTCTTCATAATATTAATTTTTTCTATTGTCCTTCTGTTCTGTAAATGGTTTAGCTCTGCTTTAATTTTTATTATTTCTTTCCTTCTGCTGACTTTGGGTTTTGTCTGCTTTTCTTTTTCTAGTTCTTTAAGATGGGATGCTAAGATGTTTGCTTGTGATTTTTCTTGTTTCTTAAGATAGGCCTGTAATGATATAAATTTCCCTCTTATTACCAATTTCACTGTGTCCCAATAATTCTGATATGTTGTATTTTCATTGTCATTAGTTTCTATATATTTTTAACCTCCTCTTTTATTTGTTCTTTTATCCAGTCCTTTTTTAATAAGCTGTTGTTTAATCTCCATGTATATGTGTTTTTTTCTGCTTTCCTTTTACAGTTGATCTCCAATTTCAAATCTTAGTGGTCTGAGAATACACTTGGTATGATTTCGATCTTCTTGAATTTGCTGAGGCTACTTTTGTGTCCCAGCATGTGGTCTATCCTTGAGAATGTTCCATGCGCACTAGAAAAGAAGGAATAGTCTCTTTTTGCTGGATGAAGTGTCCTGTAAATGTCAATGATGTCCAATTGCTGTAATGTGTCCTTTAGAGCTGTTATTTCCTTATTTATTTTCTGTTTGGATCATGTGTCCATGGCTGTTAGCGAGGTGTTTAAGTCTCCCACAATGATTGTGTATTCATCAGTTTCTCCTTTCAAGTCTGTTAGTAGTTTCCTTGTATATTTTGGTGCATCCTGGTTGGGAGCATATATGTTGATTAGTGTCAACTCTTCTTGTTGTTGCATTGTGCCTTTTATCATTATGTAATGATCATTTTTGTCCTTTACTATCTTTTTTAACTTGAAGTTTATTTCATCAGATATCAGTATGGCCACTCCTGCTTTTCTCTGGTTACCATTTGCTTGGAGTATTGTATCCCATCCTTTCACTCTGTGTTTGTCCTTGCAGCTGAGGTGTGTTTCTTGGAGACAGCACATGGATGCATTCTGTTTCTTAATCTAGTCTGCTACTCTGTGTCTTTCAATTGGTGAATTCAGTCCATTAACTTTTAGAGTGATGATTGACATGTGAGGATTTCCTGTGGCCATTGCTTATTTCTTTGTTTTCATTTTATTTTTGTTTCTTTCTTGTTATCCCAACTTTGTTCCATTTTTCCTGATATTTTGTTTCAGTTGAAAGAGCCTACTTCAGTATTTCTTGGAGTGCTGGCTTTGTGCTGGCAAATTCCCTCAGCCTCTGTGTGTCGGAGAAGGTCTTTATTCAACCTTCATATCTGAAAGATAATTTTGGTGGATACTTTATTCTTGGCTGGAAGTTTCTCTCTTTTAAAGTTTTGAATATTGGATTCCACTCCCTCTTGGCTTGTAGAGTTTCCGCTGAGAAATCTGATGCCAGCTTGATGGGTTTTCCTCTAAAGGTTATAATTCTTTTTTCCCTGGCTGCCTTGAGAATTGTCTCTTTGTTTTTAGTTTTGACATCTTTAGTGCCATGTGTCTTAGAGAAGATCTGTTAGGGTTCAGGTATCTAGGGAGCCTGTTTTCTTCTTGAACTTGGGGCTCCAGATCTTTCCATAGGTTTGGAAAGTTCTCATCTACGATTTGTTTGAGTATGCTCTCTGTAGACTGCTCTGCCCCCTCTTCTAATCCTATTATCCTGATGTTGTTTTGTCTCATGGAGTCGGATAGTTCTTGCAGAGTTCTTTCAATCCTTTTGGTTCTATATTCCCTCTCTTCCTCTTTCTGAGATGCTTCCATGTTCTGATCTTCAATATCACTAATTCTTTCCTCCATCTGGTTGGTCCTGTTTCCTATGGCAGTTATTTCATTTCTCACTTCTTTTATCGTATTGTTTACTTCTTGCATTTCCGTCTCAATCTTTCTTATGTTTTGAATTTCTTTGTTAAATTGTTCGTTTTGTTCATGGAGTTCCTTTGTTATGTCATTCATATCCTTTTTTATGTTATTTATCTCAGTTATGGTGTTCTGCCAGTATGGTTTCATTTCTCTCACAGCCTTTAGAATGGCTGCTTTAAATTCTCTGTCATTTAAATGAGACCCTTGCAGGTCAAAGCAGCTGTCTTCTGGATAAATTTTATGTTCTTTCTGAGGAGTTTTAGTTTTTAAGGAATTCATCCTGTCTGCTGGGTTCTTTCTCTTTGACATGAGGGCTTTATGTTCAGTGCCCAGATTATTACTTTTGTGGTGTGTTGCTGTAGGGTAGACACTAGGTGGCACTGTGGGTCAAGTTTTGGGAGAGATGGTGGGTTATTTATTTCTTGTTTCTGATCTCCTACTGTGTTTGGAGGCTATGTGCATATATCCTGGGGAGAGGCCAACAAAAAGAGCGCCAAGAGAGGCTGTGCCTTCTGCCCTTTGCTGGGGAAGCTGGTCCGAGGCTTGTTTCTGCTGGCTCGGATGAATACTATCAAATCATTCTTTCTTCCTAGTCCTGACTCAGCATCTGGCTGTGTACGGGCTCACACTGCTTTCAGAACCCTGGGGTTCACGAGGAAGTGCACGCTCCATAAGTCCAAAGCTGTGGGCCTGGCCTGAGACGGCAGGGTCGCCTTTGCAGCGGGCTGGGAACAGGAACTGCAGCCCTGTGTAGGTCTCCAGGGGGCCTAGAGCTGGGGTATCATCTTTGCAGTTCAGAGTCCTCTCTCAGCCCTTCTACCACTGAAAAGTTCCAGAGGCTGGCTCCCAAACTCCGTCCCCAGCATGCACCTCCAACCAGCTCCCCCGTGGTCTCTCCCCTCCCACAAACTGTGCCACTCCGAATAGCCAGCAGCGATTGTGTCCTGTTGCAGTCCGTCTCTGCTCCCTTTCCTCTCCCCGACTCGTTCTTCTCTCCAACCTTCAGGTGTTTACTTGCGATTTGTGGGTTTCTCAACAGCCATTTTTGTTACTCAGGGTCCTCTTTCTTGGCTCCTGGGCAGCCGTTCAATTGTGTTTTCTGGGACCTCCTCTCCAGTCGTCATCTTGCCTTCGTCTCCCCAATTCTCCTCACTTTGATTCCGTCTCTTCTGCTGCTGAATGGAAGTGACCATGTTTGACCTAGCAAGTCAGAGTGGGAACACTGTGCTGCTTCCCAAGGCCACAAGGGAAGAGGGAGAAGAGCCAGCCAGTGCTGTAGGCAGGTGGTAGATATACCAGTGGTACTCTGTCTTTCTCTTAGGGACACTCTGCCCTCTGTGGCTCCTCTCTGCTTCTCCCAGTGAGGCCTCAGCAGTGGTGCAGTTCACTGATCCCTTTACTTTAGGTAAAAATTAACAGTCGTAATGCTGGGAGGGCCTTTCAGAAATGCTTCTGATGGATGCTGTTTGCACACCAGCCTACATATTGGAGAGCATTTTCTCTTCCTGCAAGGAGGACCAGGGAAGACTGATGGAAACTTTTCTTACATCAGAATAACAGCTAAACCAGGGAGTGTGCATTATAAAAAATATGCCCCAAAGCAAGACTTAGACTGGGGTTGACATATGTAAGGCTTTGATGGTCAGACTGAGACTTTCTTTGTGAGGCCATAAGGATGTTTGAGAGGCTTCTAAACAGAGAAGCAAAAGGACTATCACCCTCTGTGAGCCCTCACTGACCATCCCTTCCTATATCCTTTGTGTTTGTTCCCTTTAAATTCTGGAACCAAGGGACTGCCTAATAAACACTATGGAATTGTACAGAACTGAAGTTAAAGAAGACACTCAACCTGTTCCACTTATTCACGGCTCTTAGCTAATGTAGAAAAAGCTTAAGGAGGCATTGTATTAGGAGAAGATGAATACAAGCAGAGTATTGTATTTAGCTTTTCCTGCTAGCCTGACCTGGAGTGTCCAATGGCCCTAACAACCATTCCTTACTCCAAAATAATTCCATATTCTTCTCTGTCATGGTTGACTGTACTCTAGAACAGCATTGCCTGGTGGATCTTTCTAGAAGAAGGAATTGCTCTGTATCTGTGCTGCCTATTTCTCTAGCCAGGAGGTTCTTGGGGGCTTGAAGCATGTCTAGTGCTGGAGGAACTGAGTTTTTAACTTTATTTAATTTTGATTACTTGAAATTTAAATGCCCATATTTGATAGTGGCCTCCACATCAAAATCACGGCTCTGGAGTTCCCCAGGAAAGTACAAGTTTATCTTTACAAATGTGTCTCATAGAACTGAATTCAGTGCTTCAGATGTGGTTGACAGTCAATGCCTTTCTACTGGTCCAGACTTGCATTGCATTAGCTCCTAGTGGCCATGTCACCCAGATGACACATCTTATACTGAGAATCAATTAAAACCTACAAGACCATCACATAAAGTTATGTGTGTTCCACTCATAGTTGATGTCCCTAGATAGCATCAGTGGGGTGTCCAAAAGGGATTTAGAGGAAAGAAGTACCTGTTACAGGTTCGGAGATTGCCTGAATTATACTGACATTGCTGATGTACTCAGTAAGCAGCAAACAGAATTACCATACATTATTCTATTTTAAGCCAAAACCCTTAAAGGATAGAGACTGTCAAGCAGCTATCTTCAGAACTCTCAGAAGAGATGACATGTAACATGTCAGGGAAGACAACATCAGTCATGGTTCCATTACTATCCTATGGGTGAAAATGGAGTACAGCTGCTATAGCTCAAGGCCAAGTATAACATAATGTGGACTGGAAATGGGATGTTAGGCAGGTAAGGGGCACAGTTGTCCTGGGGACAAAGTCATAAGAGATGGCCAAGTTTCCAAGCCAGGCATGACTTTTTCAGTTTTAGCCTATGGTGCTGGTCAAGCTCTGTGCCAAGACAAGCTTCCTGCTATCCTAAATGTGGGGTCAGAATACTGACAGAGCAAGCAGATTCCAACAAAGGGCATATGATTTGATGCCCACCCCAGCACACCTGAAAAGAGTAACAGAGACAGGTACAAAGGCCAGGCTTTTCAGTATATCTGTGCATTCACTGAATACCCACTGAATTTTCTGACTGTGCTAAGTGCATTGTACAGAATTAACATCAGCAGAAGGTCCTTGTTCTTAGTAAGAATGCCAATCAAGCGATACTGTGTGTATCTGTGTGTGTAGTAATCCCCCAATGTGGTATTTTTGGGTCAGAGACACCTTTGAGCTTTGGGGACCATCCCATTTATACTTAACAACTGAGCTCCAAAATTCCCTGACTTCTAAGAATATATGTTCAGAGAACCAGGACCTGGTTAGAAAAGCACCACAAGGCAGCAGAAGAACAGGAAGTCTTTCAAATAAAAAGCTTTCCTCCTCCCCTGGTCTGGCTTAAAAATGGATAAAAGAGAGACACTAGAGAAAAATGGTCATTCGCTTTAAAGAAGGCTGTCCAATGTTCCTCTGTGCCACTGGCACTCAAAAGTCCTCCTTCAAGTTTCCAAGCCTCCTACATATTGTCTCCTCCAATCACGTCTCTCCATATTTACTCCCAATCATCCTTACTCTCTGTCTTATCTAATACAGTAGTCATTCACAGTGTAGGCAGTAGACAAATGAACTTTTTAAAAGCACATTTCTGATCTTGTCACTTTCCTGTTTCAACTCTTTAGTTCCATGATGGCTAATTGTATGTAACTGGCCTCGGGCTCTCCAGATTAAGCATGAGTTCTGTTTTGTCTGTCACAGTGTCTCCAGATGAGGTCAGGGGAGCCAGGAAGGTACACTGCCCTCCCAATGTTGGTGGTCCTCTTGTAGTCAGCTGAGGGCCTGAATAAAACAAAAGATAGAGGAAGGAGAAATTTGCCCCTTTTACTGTCTACCTGATTGAAAGAGGATATATGAGGGATGTCTTGAAAGTATCCAACCATGTAATATGAAATATAGAGGTATTTATGGCTGGATTTTTTCTAGACAGCCTTTGTGTCTTCTGCCCCCAGATTAGGATTTACTCCCATAAGTCCCCCTAGTTCTCAAGCTTTCAAATTCAAACTGAACCACACTACCAGCTCTCCTGTGCCCTTAGCCTGCAGATGACAGATTGTGTTGACTCACCAGAGTTCACAAGAGTCACCCTTCTTGGCCTGCTGTCACTTCCCTTATGTGTAAAGCTCATTGTATATAAGGTCAGCACAGAATTAAAGCCAAAGAAAAACATATCTGCAAAAACATATCTCTTCCCACCACACCTCATTTTCTTCCTTTCTAGGTTATGGTTCAATATCTTCTGAGCCCAGAGTGTTTCTCTAAGTTGTCGAAACCTGCTGACTCTTGGTCTCCTTGGAACTCTGATTCACTGCGATTTTCTCACATTTATATTCACTGCATCCTGATCTGTCTCTGATCAACTGGATGCCAGGAAATTATAGAGAATTTGTGTATCTATTTCAAATAACTGGTACAATCCTAAATTCTCTTAAAGCTTTAATCAAAGGCCTGTATTTTGTTTTTGGTTAGAAACAAAAGCTAAGTGTAATATGAAAGTTAGAATAGAAAGCCATGGATTTATTATTTTAACTTTCTGATTTTTAACTATGACATATATCAGGGGCCAGTTTCTCAATTTCTCCTTGCCTTAAGTTCTGTAGCTACATAATCAAATGACAACACAGTTCCCCCAGAACAGAAAGTATAATGTAGAACTTTTTCTATTCATTTAGCAAATTCTCAAAGCTAACTTAGTAAAAAATATATGTTGATATTAAAAGGAGATGTAAAATGCTTATTATGTAGTTGGCAAGACAGTGAAGATTAATCGCTATGTAAGAGATGTCGTAAGACTATGTGACAAAAGCCATTTGAATAGAGTAGACAAGAGCCTTGGGTCAGATGATGTACAGATTGCTGCAGGATGCCTAGAGAGGCCTTAGAGTAGAGGTAGGGTATTTCTGGGGATTAGAAAAGGAGTTGGGATTGGGATAAAATGAAGTATAAAAAGAACATTCCAGAGGGAGAAATAGTATTAGTCCAGTGAGAATTAAGTCAATGACTACTCAATGACTGACCATGAATTGCTGGCCCTTAATAAAGTTTTTTTCAATTTGTGGTAAAATTTTAAAAAGGTAGAAAGAGATCATGAATGTTTTGTAAAGACAATCTTTTTATAATTAAAGACTGTGGTATTTATTCAGAATGTTGAAATGTCATTTCTTTTATAAAGTAATGGTGACAGAAGATGGCACTTTGCATTTTTTCCCAAGTTGCTCATTTAGCTCTCCCATCAAGTCTAGAAAGCCCACCAGGAAACCTGTAGTTGGGGGTGCTGTTCATGGAGGTGGGTCTTTGGATGAGGAGGCTGGAAAGGCACAGTGGAAGGAAGCTGGAGACTGGACTACGAAAATTTAGACCAAGGTTCCCCCTTTCACTCTAGGATGCTTAGAAATGCTTTTGAGAAAGAGTAACATGATGCAAACTAAGTTTGGGGGAAATGCATGGTCTCCTTAGAAAATACCAGTCTCAGAAATATCTTGTGAATAATCTTTTAAGTCAAACGAATGTCATATGTTTTGTTTTTTCAATGTAATCAGTACCATTCTCCTCCTACAAAATAAAAAATGAGTCCGTTTCCATCCTGACCAAGGGTACAGTCCTCATTCGTGCTCCTGATAACATCTGGCACTTCAAAGAGCCCTGAACTGTGTTATAAGGGCTAGGTTCAGACTGCAAGTCCAGGATGTTTTCTAGCTACATAATAAAATCCAATTTTTTCAGTTTCCAATGGCAGGTAATCAGGTGAGGCACTTTTTACAAGAAACAGAAAAGCACATTTGAACTCTAAAGCACCATACTAGTGACAATATTTTTCTTAGGACTCCTTGGAGCACAGCTCATATCAACTGTAGCTTTCAAGGTCTAGGAAAACAAGGCCATGTGTGAAGTTACACCTCTCTCATTTCCCCCACATCCCTCAAATCTCTGACTGAATAATACAATAGGACTACCCATGTTATTCTTGATGGAGGAAATTAACTGGATAAGAGAATGCAGCCAGTGCCAGGAAAGAAAAGGGCCAGGGGGCTGCCTGGAGCCTGGGCTGTCTCAAATAGAAGATACCTTGGGCCTATATGGATGGTGAGAAGAGATGAGGTCTCCATCACCCCCTCTTCTTTATTTAAAACTTCTGAAGCTGAATCCCCTTAGATGTCTCTATGTCCATACATGCTTATATCTTAGAAACCTTGAAGTTAAAGCAATGCTCATAATTTTAAGCTGTGGTTTAGGGTATTGGGAAAATACAAAAGGGAAACAGAAGGGAAGGGAAGGAGGAGTGATAGAGGCTTGGGTGATTAGTACTCAAAGACTAAGGGTTAGGGAGAGAGGATGGGAAAATTACTCTACTCTGAAAGTTATTCCACCTGTTTATAGGCCTCTCTTACAGTACTCTCTCCTCTTGCAGGTACCTGGAGAGAGATGAACAGATGAAAACAATCAGAGTACTTTGTCAGACCCTGCCTACCTGAGTGGCAAAACTATTTCTCCTCCAGGAATGTACTCTGTGGCTCCATCCCTCATAGCAGACAGCAAAAATCCCATCAGAGCAGCAGCCAAGTACACTGGGGAGATGCACAAAGAAATGGACCCTGAGCTGTTCAAATGAGTCAGTCTCAAACAAGAATACACACAGCAAAATCCTAAACAGATGTGAGCACTTTATCTTAATACTGTCCTCCTCTAGGTTTGTGGAAACTAAGGCTCATTAAGAAGGATTTTGGATGGCAGCTGAACCAGGTCTGAGCAAGCGTGATTAGGCACTTCCTGCATTCCTTGTCATTTAAGGAATATATTGAGTGTTCTTTTTTTCATTTCCCTGATGACCATTATTACAATTATGTGAGCTCCCTGTCATTCCTTACTAGAATAATTGGGATTCCAACCCCACCTATATTACTCTAAAAGCCATGCTTTTTTCTTTATCACATGAACTCACTGTTCCATCTTAGACCAATTTTCCAAATATCTCATGAATCAGTTTTCTCTGCCATAAATTTGAAAGTGTTGAAAATATCAAAACTCTCCCTACAATAAAACTACAATGACTATGAATGCAGAAACTTTTGAAGAGGACTTCTTGAAGTTCTACAATACAAGCAGGTACTCGTAAATATACATGTAATAAGGTTTGTTTATTTATTTGTTCATTCTTTCATTCATTCATTCAGAGGCAGTTGAGGGCCTGAGGCTATGTAGCTCTTTTGGGGTACTGTGTTTCAGCTGACTAGCACCCTCTCACCTACAATTAAGTCAGTGATTTTGTGTTGCTCAGTTTTCATATACAGAGTAAGGTCTGCTATGTGGACAGGTCTCAAAAGGGCATAAGTTGCTAAGCCAAATTATATAGTCCAGGAGCATTACTAGTATGTTTCAAGGAAAAGTCACACCTCAAGTTGATTTCTAATATGAAGCAAGAGGGAGGAGACCTGTCCAGGAACAGGTGACTCCAGAAAGCCTTCAGTAATGACCTTAAAAGTAAAACATTGATTTTCCATTATACTCACCATGCAGCCTTATTTGCTAATACCATTAAAAGCTGTCACTTTCTGCAGCAAACTGTTGCTACAGGAAGACACGTTCCCTCTCATGATTAGCATTTGGCATTGAAAGGTACTATCTGAAGGTTTGGTTTGTCTTTAAATAGCATATCCATCAGCTCTGTTTGCTTCTCCTCAGATAGTAACAAGTTAAGGTTTGCTCCTGACATGTCTCAATTTTCTGTCTTGCCTCACTGACCATGCCCAAGGCTTGCTTACCTTTACTAGAAACCTTGGCTGGCCAGCCCTTCCCACACCACAGTGACCATTCTTTCCTCCACCTTCTGATGGCACATGTGGCAAGGACACTGTGGTTGGGGGCATGGGGAGGAAGGTAGAGCTATGAGTGACCATAAGTCTCATTCTTCAAGGAACAGTCTAGTTTATGCCCATTGTTCTTATGTAATATGAATAGTATATCCACCTTCATAAATGTTCCAATCAGGACAAATGTTCACATGATTTTCCTCAGCAGACTGCATCTATCTCATGGGATCAGTGTAAGAGGTGCTGCAAAGGCTCATACCTTCCAAGTTTTTGGGCACTGGTTGTAGAACATAGAGAAACAGAGTCATAGAAGCTTTCAACTGCTGTCAGGCCCCATTTGTTCTCAGTCAGCAGACCTTACTAGGTGAGACCCACAGCCCCATCCTGCTCCCTGCCATGGCATACTGGTCAATTTGGACTGTGTCCATGGCTGTCCTTGCTAATCAGCTTCTAGGTGACTGAGCTGGGGGTGCACTGGTGGGACACCAGGTGTGAAGCCAGGATGTCCTTGAGGAGTCACCTCATTGTCTGTGTTCCTTCTCCAGATGACTCTTTCCTTCATGCTTCCACTAATGGCTCCTATATATGTTCTGTCCACTTGGAGTGGAAACCAACCCAGGATACTTCACTGTCCCTTGTGGCTCTTTTGCACATTCCCCCAATGTTGTATATGGTGCCTTTTTAACATCCTCCTGAATTGTCCTAATTTGGCACTGCATCTGTTTCCCCAGAACTCTGACTGACACACTGTGACACAGTTTATTCCCCTTGCCTGGCACTTTGGGTCTTAGGCTGGCAGCACATTATTAACTCTCAGGGACTAGATCACATGAAGCCCTGCTGGATGTGACTGTGCAGGAGCATAAAGACTAGACTGGCAAAGAATGGAGTGGGCAACATGGGACGGGCAGCACTGAAGGAGAAGTCAAGGTGGAAGAGGCCGACACAGTGGAGCAGGGGACTCCCAATTCCATTGTCTGACAAGCCTGCTGCTGTCACTCCCTAGACCCTGAAGTCCATTCATGATTTTTCCAAGTCCCATCATGCACTGGAGTCTCTCTGCCCACATCTCCCAGCTCTCTGTCCACCCCAACCCACAGGTGTCTTCTCCAGCTCACACAGGCCATGCTCATGTCTTCCACTGGGCATCACTCCACCCCCATCCTGCTTCACCCAGTCCCACCTTCTCCAACATCATCTCAATGAAAACTTCAGGCCCCACTTCCCCTCATTCTGAGCCTCCTTTTTCAGGCATTATCCTTCCTCCCTACCATGGTTTCTAATCTTCATTTGCTGACTGTATAATTTTTCTCCAAGATTCCCAAGAGTTGTTTTGTTTAATTAATTGCATAGTAACCCTTGAAAGCAAAGGCCATGCAATATACCTCCTTGAAGGGCCACTGCTGAGCAGATAGCAAGTGCTTGGTGAACATGTGTCAGTTCACATTTAAGAATAGCCACTCTGAGCAGACTGGATTAAAAAAAAAACCCCATCTATATGCTGTCTCCAAAAGACACACCTTGGCCACAAATACATACACAGACTCAGAGTAAAAGGATGGAAAAAATACTCCAAGGAAATGTCACCCAGAGAAAAGCAGGCATGCCATAGTGATATCTGATGAAAAAGTCTTCAGGATAAAGAAGGTAACAAGAGACAAATATGGACATTTCATAGTGATAAAAGGGACAATACAACAACAAGAAGACATGACACTGATTAATATATATGCCCACAATAAAAAAGGAACAAAATTTACAAAGCAACTACTAACAGAACTAAAAGGAGAAACTGGCAAAAACACAATTCTAGTAGGGGACCTAACACCCCCTTAATAGCCATGGACAGATTATCCAAACAGAAAATAAGTAAGGAAATATTAGCTTTAAATGATATATTTCAGCAACTGGACATAATTAACATTTACAGGACACTTCATCTGACAATAAAAGACTATAAATGCTTTGCGAGGGCACATTGAACATTCTCCAGGATAGACCATATGCTAGGACATAAAACTCGCCTCAATAAATTTAAGAAGATTGAAATCATATCAAGTGTATTTTCAGACCAAAAAGCTTTGAAATTGAAAATCAACTGCAAAACACAAAACAGAAAAAAATCATACATATGTGGAAATTAAACAACATGTTATTTAAAAATGACCGCATCAAAGAAAAAATAAAAGAAGACATTAAAAATACATAAAATTACTGACAATGAAAATACAATGTATCAAAATTATTGGGACACAGCAAAAGCCGTAATAAGAGGGAAATTTATATCATTACAGGCCTACCTTAAGAAACAAGCAAACATCCTCACATCCCATATTAAAGAAGAACAGGAAAAAACCAAAGTCAGCAAAAGGAAAGAAATAATAAAAATTAGAACAGAACTAAAAGAAATTGAGAACAGAAAGACAATAGGAAAAATATATGTCACAAAAAGTTGGTTTCTTAAAAAAATCAATAAAATTGATAAAGCCCTGTAGGCTAACCAAAGAACGAAAAGAAAAAATACAAATAACCATTATCCTAAAATCAGAAACAAGACAGGGATGCCCCCTGTCACCATTGCTATTCAACACAATACTGGAAGTTCTAGTCAGAGCAATCAGGCAAGAGAAAGGAATAAAAGGTATCCAAATTGGGAGAGAAGAAGTCAAGCTGTCACTATTTGCAGATGACATGATCTTTTATATAGAAAACTCTAAAAACTCCACTAGAAAACTATTAGAAACAATAAACAAATTCAGTAAAGTTGTAGAATACAAAAGCAATGTACAACAATCAATTGCATTTCCATATACCAAAAACAAAACTTCAGAAAAAGAAATGAGAGATTTCAACAACAACAACAAAAATACCTGGGAAGTAACAAATAACACGATGGACTTATACACTGAAACTGTAAGACATTATTAAATGAAATTGAAGCAGACACAAAGAAATGGAAAGATATTCTGTGTTCATGGATTGGAAGACTCAACATTGTTAAAATGGCCATATTACCTAAAGCAATATACAGATTTAATGCATTCTCATCAAAATCCTACATTCTGTCAGAAAAAGACTAAAAAATTATGAGCCTCATATGGAACCATAAAAGACCTCAAATAGTAAAAGCAATACTACAAAAAAGAATAAAGCTGGAGGTATCTCATTCCCTGATTTCAATTTATACTACAAAGCATCACTAATCAAAATAGTTTGGTATTGGCAGAAAAACAGACACACACCCAATGGAACAGAATAAAAAAGCCAGAAATAAATCTACAAATGTATGAAAAAATAATTTTTGATAAAGGAGTGAAAAATATACAATGGGAAAAAGAAAGCCTCTTCAGTAAGTGGTGCTGGCAATAAAAAAACCATATATAAAAGAATAAGTCTGAACTGTGAAATGTCACCATATACTAAAATTACTTCAAAATGGATTAAAGATTGCCACATAAGACCAGAAACACTAAAAAGTATAGAAGAAAAAATAGGTACTAAAATTATAGACCTCAGGTTTGGGGAGGACTTCATGAACCTGATCTCAAAGGCAAGGGAAGTAAAAGTAAAAATAAATGAATGAGGCTTTATCAAACTAAAAAGTCTCTGCACAGCAAAAAAACAAAACAAAACAAAACAAAACAAAACAAAACAAAACAAAACAAAAAGACAAAAAAAACCACACAAAAAACAAAAACAAAAAAGCATCAAGAAAGCAAAGAAACAGACAACCAAATGGGAGAAAATATTTGTAAACAATGCTTCTGATAAGGGACAAATATCTAAAATATATAAAGAAGTCATATGACTCAACAACTTAAAAGCAAACAATACAATTAAAAAGTGGGCAGAGGACCTGAACAACACTTCACTTATAAGGATATAGAAATGGCCAACAGATAATATGAAAAAATGCTCAACTTCATTCTCTATTAGGGAAATGCAAATCAAAACCACAATGGCATGCCATCTCATACATGGAATAACAAGTGCTGGAAAGGCTGTGGAGAAAAAGGAACCCTCCCACAATGCTGGTGGGAATGCAAACTGGTACAACTGCTGCACAGGACAGTGTGGAGGCTCCTCAGAAAATTGGCAGTGGAGTTTCCATATGACCCAGCAATCTCCTTTCTGGGTATCTACTCCAAAGTTTGAAAACCTTAATACGCAAAGACTTATGTACCCACAATGTTCACTGCAGTGCTGTTTATGGTGGCCAACACATGGAAACAACCAAAGTGCCCTTTGATAGATGACTGGATAAGGAAGCTGTGATAGATGTACATAATGGAATATTAGCTGTAAGGAAAGATCATGAAATACTGCCATTTGTGACAAAATGGACGGACCTTGAGATCATCACACTAAGCAAAATAAGCCAGACAGAAAAAAATCAAGAACCATCTGACTTCACTTATATGTGGAATACAAAACTGAAAGCAATAAAGAAACAAAACTCATGGACACAGTCAATAGTTTAGTAGTTATCTGAGGGTAAGTGGGGACGGAGTAGGAGAAGAGGGTGGGGAGTCGAATATATGGTGATGGAAAGCGAACTGACTCTGGGTGGTGAACATATAATGCAACACATAGATGATGCACTATAGAATTGTACACCTAGAACTTATGTAATTTTTGCTAACCAATGTCACCCCAATAAATTTAACAATTAAAAAAAAGAGAATAACTACTCTCCAAAAAGCTCCATTCCATGAAGGTGGGTGGAGGGAGGTTGGGGCACTTTTTCTGTACAGGATTACCACCAATGTTTTGAATTTTTAAAAAGAAAATGTTATTTTTCTGTAATAATTCTGGAAGGTAAATATGACAGCTTGCTTTACAAATCTCTTGGGGTGAATTTCTTTTCTTTCTGCAAAATTAAAGCATAAAACCAGGTGGCCTTCTTTCTTGTCATGTGAAGGCAAGGTTTCTATGGCAATGACTTGTTATTTCTTAGGAGTTGGCTAGATATTTTAACAATAAGAACAAAAAAAATCCCCCAAATTTTCTAGCTTCTAGTTCATCTCAAATTATAGCCTACACTGCATTTCTAATTTTTCCCACTCCTTAATTAAGCATTAGCTGCAGCTTCAACAAGTCTAACCAACTCACAACTTTGTCACTAAATGAGCTTTGGGGAATAATTCAACAGCTTGATACCCACCCCATATTGCTCATAATCTAAGAGAATTTTAAAATTTCCTGACATTTTGAAATCTTTCTCCATCTTCAGGGTGGAAGTTATATGTAAGTTTAAGAAATCATAAAGAGTGATGTGTGTAAGCAGGTGCACTGACAGTCAAGAGAATTGCAATGTAAATTAAGGAAGAATTTGTTAATCATTCTATCTACATGCTTTTTTACACCAGAACATTTATCATATTCTCAGCACAATGTTAGAATTTCATCTTCTGCCTTCACTCCATCTAATATCTTGTCAGAAAAATTAAATTAAAATGAAATGTAACAATATAGAGAAATGAGAACTCATTCATACAGAAATTACAGAAAGTGTTGAGGTAATACAGAAAAAAATGACTAGGGTCAAGATTTTGTAAAAGAATAATAAAAGAATTAGAATTGTGGTCTATTTAGGGTTTCCAATGGAGCATTCTACCTTCCCAACAATTTTTTACTGTGCACCTGTTATCTGCTCAGCAGTGACTTTTAAAATAGATACATGGCATGGCCTGTGCTCTCAAGTGTTGCTGTTCAGTTGACTAAATAAAAATAACTCTTGCAGAAAAATTAAATACTCAGCAAATGAAGAGCCATTTCTGAAATGAAGAGTATATGTCAGTTGTCATGAGTGTAAGACCCCAATGGCATTTATGGTAGAGGACAGGAATGCTGACATCTATGCAGTGTAAGAGTTTTATGTCATTCTCAGTTGTTAACAGGTTTGCTGGAGTATACCCACAGAATTTTACTTCAGTACATAGTGAAACTGAATGTTTTTTTCAAGAAGACTTTATGAATAAAGTCCTGGGGCTGCACAAGCTGGTGACAAAGATGGAAGCTGGCTACCTCCTTCTACACAACCTGTGCAGTGAGTACCTTGTAGTGGGTCCAACTATGAAATTGGATGGTTTCAGAGCAGAGGTTCAGTTACTATACAGTGAAGCATTCCAAAGGGATTTTCAACCACCTCGGTTACACATGAACATCCTTGGAACCAAACATTATTTTCAGTGGAAGCACACTAAATGTAGAGCTCTCAATAAATTTTACTTAAAAAAATGTCTAAATGCTTTGTTGTATACCAGAAACTAACATAATATTGACTGTCAGCTGTCATCAAAAAGAAAAAATGCTGTTTCAAATATTTTATAGTTTTCTATATGTTTAAAAACTATAGGACACTGCAAAATCTACATTGTAAAAATTATATATTGAAATTATTTCTTAGGTGAGGGGGTTGTCTATTGTTTTTCAATCTTTCTCTGACAGGATCCCCTTGGGTCTTATCACCAACCACTCTATTTCTGTTTCTTCTTGCAGTCCACCCCTTAACTCCCCAATAAGTATCACAAGATGGACTTTCTAAGTCCTTCTTAAAAACTGAAGATGGAATGTACATCTTGACAGGTCAGATTTCAGGGAGACTGCCTCCTCACCCCAATCCATATAACAACAGAGGACATTGGTTTGACATCACACTTAAAAAGAAGACCTAATTTCTGAGATTCTGACAGGCCCTCACTTTCTTTCTCCACTCTGGCCATCTGTATGTAATCTGCCTTTTTTCCGTGGACTGTTTCCCTCTTTTCCTTTTAAATACAAATTAAACCAAGTCCATCATTTGTTATCCTAACACTTGTTTTTACTCTAAGGTTCAAATATATATCTGCTCTTTTCTTTCCTCCTATTTCTTAAACAGAATGACTTCCAATTTTCTTTCCTTTAAACCTAGCCTTATTCTTCATATGTGGGAATACAGACTTCTTCACTAGAGCGGCCAGTGCTATGGCAGGAAACCACTGGCATTTAGGGTTTGGACAGTGACACAGTGAAATACATATTGCCTTACTATAATTTTTATTTTATTTCACCTGTATATTGATTTTTAAAAATGGTATATATACCTAAGTTTGATTGTCTGTGGATTTAATTTAAGTTAGAGAAGAGGTATTACAATCATTTGCCATAACCGGGGGGGGGGGGTAGGTATAGATAGGGTTGCGTATTCCAACATATCCATCTCTTGGTTTCCATTTCTTTTCCAAAAAGGAGAGTGACTTGTTCAGGGCCACCCTCTAATGATAGGGTGAGCAGGAACTTGTCACTGGCCCCCAGTTCCTGGGTCTTGACCCTCCCCTCCCTGCAGTGGCTGCTTTCTTTTCAGCTTTAGGATCATAGAGGAGCCACTGTTTGAGGCCCTGCTACATATAACAACCTGTCTCCAACAACCTGAGTAAGAGAAATGGGGTACTGAAAGGCTGATTGGAGTTGAGAGTCACTGATCAGTGTCTCAAGTACCAAGGCTGTTTCAGGATGGCCCCAGACGGTTAGGGACATGCCCTTCATGTCATGCCTTGTCCTCTCCATTGAAATCAATAGTACTTGATATAAATATTATTATATTTAGTTAAAAATTCTCCTTCACTCTTTTAAAATTGTAAAGTAGAAGATCATATTTCACATACAGAACAATGCAACATACACTCATGGTATAGCATGCTAACACTTGGTTGTATTAATATTTATAATAATACATTTTTAAAATAAAACTTCATGAAACAGTTGAAGCCCAATATGCATGACTATGCCCTCTCCATATAACTTGAATCCTGGAGTTGTTGTGCATATTTTCCTTTTAAATTTTTAAGCTTCATCTTCATATATAGGCATCAATAAACAGTAAGTGTTTAGTGTGACTCAGGTTTGACCTAGATGATATCATACCATATGGTATGTTTATCTCAATGTAAATGGGTGTCTGAGATATATCCATGGTGAATCAAAACATCTAGTTCATTCACTTAACTGCAGTATAGTATTTCACATTGTAAATATATTACTCTGTACCTATGCATTCCCCTATTTACAAATATTAAATTGTTTTATTTTCTTATTACAAATAAATATTTCTGTGCATTAATTCTTCCTTGTGCATGCCAGTACACTCCTCAGAAAATATCTGGAGGGAGAGTTACTAGATATTCCTAAATTATTTCCAAAAGTAGCTGTACTAGCTCATTCTACCACTAACGTGTGTGATTATTAGCCTTTCTCTGCATCATCAAAATTTTAGACACTTTAAATTTTTGAGATATAATCTGTGCCTCATTATTTTTATTTGCATTTTTTTATTATCTGTCAGACTGAGGCTCTTTTGTTAAGTTTATTGGTCATTCTGGTTTCCAAATCTGAGATGTGCATATGATTGATTGCATTTTTCGTTTTCCTAGTAGGTTGTTCGCCTATTACTTGGAAATTTTTAGAGATTTTATATATTCCAGACACTAATTTATATTAGTAATATGTGAAGCTATACATTCACCTATTCTGTGGTTTATTTCTTTACTCTTCTGTCTTTGGTTATGCAGAAAAATTTTCATTTTTCTTTTTTTTTATTTCATTTTTATTGTTAGACTTATTGGGTGACATCTGTTAGCAAGGATTACATAGGTTTCAGGCATACAATTCTACAGTGCATTGTCAACTTGTTGTATAAGTTCACCACCTAATGTGACTTCTTTTTCCATCACCTTATATTTAGCTTCCCCTCCCTCCTCTCCCACCCCCTCCCCTTTCTCCCCTCCCTAACCCACTCGTTCCCAAATAAACATTAAACTATTGATTGTGTCCATGGGTTATTTGTTTGTTTGTTCATTTCTTTTCTCTTTGTTGCTTTCAGTTTTATATTCCGCATATGAGTGAAGTCATACAATTCTTTGTTTTTTCTGTCTGGCTTATTTCGCTAAGCATAACGATCTCCAGGTCCATCCATTTTGTTGCAAATGGCAATATTTCATTTTTTCTTACAGCTGAGTAATATTCCATTGTGTATATGTACCGCAGTTTCTTTATCCAGTCATCTGTCACAGGGCACTTTGGTTGTTTCCATGTTTTGGCCACTGTGAACAGCGCTGCAATGAACATTGGGGCACATAAGTCTTTGCGGACAAAGGTTTTCAAATTTTTTGGGTAGATCCCCAGAAAGGGGATTGCTGGGTCATATGGTAGCTCTCCATTCCCAATCATTTTTCTTTATTTATGACTTACACTTTTTGGGTATTGTTTAATAAATCTTTCTATGCCCCAATTCTATAAAGATGTTCTACATTTCTCCTATAGTTTTAAAATTTTTGGTCTTTAATTCTTATGAATTGTTTGTTTGTTTGTTTGTTTTTATATAGAATGAGGAAGAAAACTAAGTTTATGCTTTTTCTATGTTGATAAACAATTTATATTTATCTGATAATAACTTCCCCCACTGATAAGAGATAACATTTCTCTCTCATGCCAACTACTCATACATAAGTTGGTCTTTTAAGTAACTTAACATTTCCTTTTTTAACTTCCCTAAAGCATAAAATGGGAACTAAAATTTTTACTTTGTAGGTGGTAAAAGATGAAGTAAATTTATGTTTGAAAATATTTAAAATGGTGGTTGGTACATAGTAAGAACTATGTAATCTGAGTTGTCATTTTCATTCTGTTCCTTGGTTCATTTATTCTAGCCCCACACCATTGTGAGGTACAGACAACAAAATTATCTGGGCCTTAGAGTAAATCTTGGCATTTAGTTAGACAATAATTTTCTTCCTCATGATCTTGGTTAATCTTGGTACTTTATGCTTTCATAGTATTTGTTCTGAAATTATTACATTAATTAATATGTGTAAAAATTCACAATTCTCACTGTACAGCTGATTAAAAAGTTATAATCATCCTTCTCATCCTATTTCCCTCACAGTTACCACTCACAGCTATTAGGTATAATACATACCCCAGGTCTATTTATATGCATTTTTATCACAATAAAGGAACATATATACCTTTTCAAAACTCATATTGTCCTTATTTATCTGAGTTTCTGAAACTTGCTACCTTCATTTAGGATCATCTTATGTTACATGGGAGGAAAATGTCTATTGGAAGTTCTATTGAGAAAACTTGACTTTGTCAAGTAATTAGTATAGAACTGACATATTTTTAAAATAATAACATTTTAACCAGTTAAATAATAACAAGTCTTCCCATGAATACTACTTTCTCTTTTGGATCCCTATCTAGGGTCTGAAAGCCAATGAATGTTGGGAAGTTTGCATCTAAGAATTAAGCTTATTCCTAATACTCACTTTTAAGGTAGAACTTTCACTTAAATCCATTCATGTATTCATCACTATAAGCATTGAGCACTGATTTTGTGCAAAGATACATATGAAATAGTCCTAATCCTTGAGATTCTCCAGGGCTGGTGGGCATGGCCTATATTTACACAAATAATTTACCACACAAACCCTAAGTATCATCACAGAATAACCCTGAGACTGTGAGACAACAGGAGAAAGTGGAGGCTCTGAAAATACTTTCTAGGGGGCATGGATTTGGGAAGAAGGAGTTGGGCCCAGAGGAATTCACTAAAGAAAGGACATTTCAGGCAAAAGGGCAGGAGATCTTTAAAGGTACTGCAGTAGTGAGCTCAGGATGCTGAAGAGCAGTGACAGCCATGCCAAGGTCCCTATGGCTGTGGGCATGGGCCAGTGGTGGTGACATGATCATCAACACAGGCAATGCACACTCCCCCAGCTCCTCACGATCACGAGGCCTCACTGTCATGAGCAGTGCCTGTGTGTGCAATGGGGTCCCACAGCTCTTCTTTCCCAGCACAGGGTCCCCATAAGGACAGCAGTCTTTCACAGCGTAGGCTAGAGTCAGGGCTTCTGACAACTGTGTTTCTCTACACTACACTGACCAGTCCACCAGAGAGTAAAGCCCATGTCCTTGACATCATGAGCTCAGCACTGGGACAATTCCCCTGCATAATTATGGGCAGGTTATGCGCAATTCTTACTTACATTGGACTCAGAACAGCCTAACAACCTTTGGTGTATAGTGAATAAAAACACCCTACTTTCAAACAATAGTCTAATGATAACTAATAACATCAGGTGGGCAACTGCCTGCCCTCTTCTAACACCTACTGTTGTGCTGGAAGAACAATACTGGAAATAACAACCCAACTCAGCCAAGGTAGTCTGGAAGCAGGACAGAACCGTGCACTGCAAAGACACAGCCAGGGGGCTTTCTCCTGACCTAAAGGAATCCAATGTTGCCTATTAGTCATAACTATTCCTTCAAGTGTGCAGTGAATTCCTAGAGGTTTTCAAACCACCTAGCCTGGCTCAGTTGAGTGTGAGCACGATATGCAGGGTCTGGCCTCTGGTCAGGGCTTTTGTTCATCGTGAAATACATAAACACCATTGGAAACATGTGATTTTCCAAAAAAGAGCTCCACCCACCCAATCCTGAAAATCCTGAAGTGATGTGCAGGATTTAAGGAGCCACTAACTAAACTGCAAGCTGACAGAAGTACTTCCACCTTTTCAGTTTTCACTTTTGTAACAATTTCTCTTTATTGACATAAGGAATGACTTTTCATCGGCTGCTGCTTCTCCTTCAGCCTCCTGGAGGTATTGCAAATCCTGAAAACAGAAGCTAATCAGTAAACTCTGCCCTCTGCTGTTCACATTTACAAAGAACATAACCTTATTTCCAATATTAGCATGCACTTCAGGCATGGGGATGGAAACTGTAAATTACCAAAGAAATGATATTTGTTTGCTCAAAACTGCTGATTTTTCTGTTTACAAGGGATTGAGATTTTTTTTGGCTAATTTCACTAACTGGGTTTTTCCTTGAAATACATAGGAAAGTTGAAGAAGAAAAATGCCCCTCCTTTCCCCCAATAATCTGTCTTTTATTAACAAGGGAGAGGTACCCTCTTAACACTTTCATTTGGAGACATCCTAGAACATTCTTTGTGTAAAGTCTTAACATTAAAAAAGACATAACAGGACCCACAGCCATAAATGTAAGGAAATATTTTCAGTGGAAAGTGCATGATATCTGAGATTTGTTTCAAGATAACAGTGCTAGTGAAATGGCTGAAGCAAGATTCTCCAAGTGTGGATAACCGTAAAGCTAGGAAATGGGTATAATGAGTTCACTATGTAATTTGCTCTACTTTAGATGCATTTGGAAATTTACATGAACTTGATTCTCCTAATCTTAGTTTGATGAAGACTGAATACTTGGAGCTGAAGAATAAAAATGAGACATTCTGATGTGGGAGAAAATGGGTTTGAAAATCAGAAAGTTCTAGGTTTTCATCATGTTTCTGTCTCCCACTAACTGGGATGTCCTGAGCAAGTCACTTAATCTAGATTCAGTTTCCACATTTGTGAAATGATAAATAAGAAAAACCAGGGTTATTATGGGGATAAACTAAGATTTGCCATTGTTTAGCATACTGTGCCCCGCTCAGATAAATTTCAATAGTCAGTAAATACAATGACTATTAACAACTCACTTGTTAGCCCTGGCTGACAGAGTTAATTCATTCTATGTCTTCTCAACTTGAAATTTGTCATAAGATCATTGAAACTGTATCAGCAAAAAATAGCATGCATATATATACATAGATAAGCTACTATTTTATACTATGTTATTATTGATTTTTTTAAAATCAAAGCATTCCTACTTGATATCACGTATATATCTCAAGTCTCCATTACATCACAAAGAATGGTTTAAAGGCCTTATAAAGGACTAACTACCATCAATACCATTATATATTATCTTTATACACCACAGTTCATTTGACAATTTTCAGAAATTGGACCATGGATAACACACTTCATTAGAAATGGTTTGAGTGAACACTAAAGTTTTTCATACTATCAATTATCCAAAATATTTGAAAAATAGCCTATGCAGCTAATTTTAATTTTCTGTTAAACAGAGAAATAAATATGGATTTTGATGAAGAAAACTGACTTGGTTATTTTCTTTAAGAATTTTGCCTGACATCAATAATAAAATGTGCCATTCAGGAAAGATAATCCTCAGAGAAGTAAACGTGGAAGTTGAAGAGAAATGTGAAAGCATGCATATATATATATATATATATATATATATATATATATATATATATATAATAGAGCTAAGACATCCACTTACTAGGATGTCATGTAATTGATAATGTGAGGCTCCTAAAAGTTTTCCAGGACCTTTTCATAAATTAATAGAAATTTCATAAGTTAATAGATATTTCACAACGGTCCTCTGAGAGCTGAGTATAATAATATGTCTCATTTTATAAAGGAGACAAGTGAGCTGAGGCTAAAATACATTCGTGCATATAATTAATTCATGGGAGAACCTGGATTTGAACTGAGGATTTTAACTGCTTAAGAGGTTCTCTTCCTGTCTTACCTGCCAACTTGTGCAGAGTGAGAAGCATTGCACACATGACAGGGTGCGTTAAAATGATGACATATTCCTTCAATATAGGGTTCTGGAGGGACTTTTTGTTGTTGTTTTACATTAATTCCTGATATCAGATTAGATGAAGTAAGACTGTATAAATCTACAGACACACTGAATTTGAGAATATCACAGTTTTTAAAGTCCTTCAAATAACTGGGCATTTTGCACAGCTGTATTTCTATAAAAAGAAAATGCTTTTTAAAGAAGGAGTAAAGATGTAATTGATTAATTCATCTAACTAACATAGCAGCAATTTTTGAAAATTACATGAAGGACTATCAAAAGTTTAAAAAAACCTCAATGGTCTGTGACAACCTTGATTCTAAATAACTATAAAAAAGTATTAGTAATGGACCAAATACTTTCATAAATATCACTTGAACATTTCTCAAAATTGTACTTTTTCTCAGACTCTGGGTTCTAGCTACTACCCTTAAAAAGTGTTACAACAAGGGAAAACCCAAGAAAGTTGGTTCTCTTCATTGCATTTTCTGTTTTCACAGTTTTATTTCATTCAAGATATACTAAAAAATTAATGATGATTTTTTTTCAGTACAGAACATGGAAATAAGGAAATAATCTAAATTTTGATTTCAGGGAACTATCTCTTAGACATGGTCCCTTCCTTTCACTATTTTGCAATCTCATTCTTGACCCTAGTACCTGGACAGGGCACAGGGCCATACTCACAGGATAGTCTCTGAGATAGGGTCAGCATATTTGCTGTGAATGATTTTCTTTTCTGTTCCTTAAAGGAGGTGTGTGTGTGTGTGTGTGTGTGTGTGTGTGCACAAACTTGTGTAAGTGCAGAAAAGACCAAAAATCTTTGCTATTTGACAATGCTCATTGGTTAATTTTTGAATCAAGAAACTGTAAAGCAGTGAATTAAGTCCCTAGTAGCCTAAATTACTAAATTTCCAATGGTCAATAACCTAGTCTTAGAGATTCCCCTGGACCAAGACGCTCCTCTGAACCATGTGATTGAATCTGTTGTCAATTCTTTTTTTTTTTTTTTTTTTTTTTTTTTTTTTTGCTTTTTGGTATGTGGGTAGCTCCCTGACTGGGAATCAAACCCAGGCTGCAGCGCTGACAGCGCCAACGCCGAAGCCTTAAGCCACTACCCCATCGGGGAACTCCTTCTGTTGTCAATTCTTTTGTTCATTTAATGGATCTTCCCATCCTCCCCTCTAGCTTCTTCACTCCCACATCTGATGCTCTAACAAAGGGCTGCTGCCTGTGCACCAGGAGACCCCTTCCAGTTGATTGCAAGAAAATCCTCAAGGTGCTTCTGTCTCTTCCAACTTTGATTCAACCCAGGCCTTTATTTCTCCTTTCATTTATTGATCTCATTCATTTTCCAGTTAATGACATCTCTTTCTTGCTTGAGTCATGGCAACCTAACCTGATATCCTTGGACACCACAGAATACCCTGAGCTTGTTCACCAGTCATCTTCTTCTACTGCTGTACCCATTTTCCTGGGTCATTTCTTCAACTGTCATAGCTTCATATGTCACCCATGGAGTAATGGCATGCAACTGTAAACTTCTCCACCCCAGGTCGTTTACCACATCAGGACCTTTATGCCCCAAATACTGTTTCCCAACTGGCTCCTCACACCACAATCCCTTTTTGGTACACACAACATCAAAAGTCCTGAAGGCATGATGGAGTCATCCTCTTCCTGACTGTATTAGTTCACTCAGGCTTCTAGGACAAAGTACCATAGACTAGGTGGCTTAAACAACAGAAATTTACTTTTTCACACTTCTAGAAGCTAGAGTCCAAGATCAGGATGTCAGCATGATTAGTTCTAGTAAGGATCCTCTTCCTGGTTGCCAAATGGCCAGCCTCCTCACTATGTCCTTACATGGCCGATACACAGAAATTGAGAGAGAGAGAGAAACTCCCTGGTGTTTCTTCTCATAAGAACACTAATCTCATCATGAGGGCCCCACACTCACAACCTCATCCAACCTTACTTATCTCCCAATGGCTCCATCTCCAAATATCATCACATTTGGGAATAGGGCTTCAGCATGTGTTTTTCTGGGGGGGCAGTGGGGAACACACACATTTGGTCCACAATGCTGACCAACTTCACATTTCACACTCAGTCTATCACCAAATTCTTTCAGTTCCACTCAGTCACCTAAAAATCTTACATTTGCTCTCATTGTTTCCAGCACTTCTATTTGGAAAATAATGAATTGGAGATGAAAAGACAGAAACCTATACAATGTCACAAAGAAGTTTGTATAATTCCTTCCACCTTTTGTTCTGCTTCATCACCTGTAGGAGTCAACAGTTGCCATCATGGCAAGATCTCTTGGCCTCCTCCCCAAGAATCCCCATCTCTCTCAACCATTCAGCCCCTGTTCCTTCTCCAGTGTCAACTCAAATACATTTTTTAAAAACCTGAAGAAAACTTTGCCATATGTCTACTATGAATTTTCTCATGACTTCCTCTCACCTTGAAAAAGGTCATATAAGGTCTGAACTCTACGCAAGAGACCCATGACATCCTACCTATCTCCAGGAGTTATTTCCAATCCCTTTGCCCCACAGAAACAATTTCTCAGGCACATGTAAGTACATGAATGTTTTGAGCTCTTCTACATTGCTGTGCCTTTGAGGGGGCTGTTACCTCAGCCTGAAATATCTTTCTTGTTCTTCCCATGGTTATCCCAATTAAAGTGTCAAGAGTCATCATAAGCACTCATATCTTCAGGTAATTCTCCTTGATATCCTTGAGGGTGAATTAAGTGTCTCTCCTTTTTGTCCCAAACGGCCTTTGCATATTTTGTCAGATAATAAGGTGATGTGTTCACCTTGAAGACAAGGACAGTTTTATGGATAGAGTGTCACGTACTGAAGCTCTTGGGCTTATAAAGAGATTAATATAGAGGTATTCAAACAAATGAATAAATAAAGCAGATTTCCTATCACTTACTTAAGTACAAATTTCCCATTCTGTCCCTGTAGCCCTGTGATATTCAATACAGCAGCCATCAGACATTTGTGGTTATCTAAATAGATTCAAATGAAATAAAATTTAAGGTTCAGTGGTATGAGCCACATGCCAAGTGCTCAGTTGCCACAGGTGGCTATTGGCTACTGGATTAGACAGCACAAATGTAGAGTAGTTCCATCATCACAGAAAGATCTACTGGACAGATGACTCTACTCAGGACTTCTTTGGATACACCCACCTAATTTAGTGCATGTCTGTCTCTCCCACCAGAATGAGTCACTCAAGACTTCTGTATCCGATGGTATCAGCCTTGCCTTGGCTCATACATACTGGTACTCAGTAAAAGTTTGTTATGAATAAATCCCATGCACATCTCTGCTATGCATTACATGCCCTGGTCAGGCAGGTTTCCTCATCACCTGCCACACAACACTCAGTAACTTTGTACTTCCTCTAGACTCTAGAGCCAAACTCTACCACCCTCACAGATCCTGCTCAAGGGCCTCCTTTCTCCAGAGCTGTCCTACCTGTTCTGTCATCGTGGTGGTTTCCATCTGAGTGGTGGTAGAATTTGGTGTCCAGTGTGTCCCTGAGCTTAGTCAGTGTGCTTCACGGCACTGAGCACCACCTGGCCACCTGGCCTTATTGCTGTTTAGCAGAGGGCTGCTTTGCGTAGGGACCAGTCCATTGAATTGCACTGTGGTATGATTGTACTGAAGCTGGAACTGGTTATGACTGATACTTTTATCAGTACTTACAGATATATGTATTCAGATGAGGTTTAGAGAAAATGGGTTTCTAACATTAAAAATAGAAATATTCTGGGTGTGCGTAAGGCCAGTGGGACCCAGGAGGGCTGCACAGAAAGATAAAACACAATTCCCATTCTGACACTGCCATGCAGGTGAGTCAAAGTTGATCCCCAGCCCATGGGCTCTTGCCACTCCCAAGCAGAACCTGGCCTGATTCAGGACTCAGCCTCCTCAGATATCCATGGGAGCAGGAGGGCAGAAACCTCTCTGAGGAGGTTTTGGGGGCCAAGTGGTGACAAGCAGGCTTGTTTACCCCCCTGGTCTGGTCCTAATTTGTGCCCTTTGTTATCATGCCTCAGAGTCAATTTGCTTACAAATATTGGTCTGGAGAGGGTAACAGGTCTGATGGTATAACTGCTTAACTAACAGTATACAGTAGGGGCCTTCCCTGTGCTTCCTATGTTAGTGAGACAGGGCAAAGTACAAGTGGAACTCCAGTTCACTGCTGGTTGTGTTTACCTTGGACCCTTCCTGGTTTTCATACTCAAAGAATAGCATGGAACAGAACTGGGAACTCAGATTGACTTTTTTTTTCATTCTGTACAGTAAGTAACCAGTGATAAAAGCACGTGCCCCACCGCTTTCTCCCATTGTCCCCACAGCCTTTCTCTCCTTTCTATTTTAATTCATTCCCCTGTATCGGGATGTGCTGTCAAATGGCAGTGGTGACTGCGCTCACAACTGTCACTCACCTAAGTAATTATGACTGAAGGCAAATAAAGGCAAGAGAAATTATGTGTCCTAACAGTGCTCTGGGAACTCAGATGCAGGCACTGTCACATGTTCTGGGCATCCAAATAGGCTAATGAGATTGTATTCTTGGAGCTGAGAGCATTAGAGCAGGACCTGAAAGGATGAGTAAATTTTGAGAGAATGATATTATATCATAAGTAAGTGGCATTTAAGGAGGTGACAAGTTTTAGAGAACCATTTTTCCTGATGGAGTTCTATTGCTGGCTTCTCCCTTCCCTGTCTATGGTGTGGGCTCATGACATAAACTGGACAACGTGACTAATCCCCAGTGGGTGGGGGCATGTGACCAATGTTGAACCCATCAGACATCCTTAAAGAGATTTTATGAGTAGACATCATATTATAAACTGGAATGACCACACATGCCTACACAGAGCAGTAACAACCTCTGCAATTAGCCTGAGATCAACACTCACACAGAGAGTTGGGGAGATAGGGTTCTGGAAATACCTGGTTCCAGACATGGCAGAAACCGTGATTCTCTGGGTCTTAAGTTCTGAGAAGCAACAAACAAATTGCCTTTGTAGGAGTTTGTTAACTCTGTTTGTAAGTCACTTTGGAATGTGTCTGCCACCACAGCTGGAAGGTAATGGACCAGCACAAGAATGATGTTAGTGAACATAAGAGCAAATGTCCACAGGTAGGAAGAAATGGACTGGTTTCGGGAGTTTTATGCAGTCTAACATGCTAATGGGAAAGGTCAACTTGGATATGAACAGCGCATTGCTCCTATAAACACTGCAGCAGTGGGGAGGCAAGATGGATTTTGGGACACGGCAAACAGCAACCAGGTGATGGGCACAATGTGACTCTGAACTGGGGGATGGAAGCAGCAGTCACATGTGGCACTCTATCAGCTATGTTATAACACAATCCAGTAACTGTGTACTTGAGTGTTACAGTGGTTCCACCCTGGGCAAGCAGGAATGAAGTCCAAAGGCATTTGATAGGAAGGTGATGACCATGTGGGATGAGGGAAGGTGGGGCTAATCCACATAAAAACTGAGACCCCAATATGCATCAACACTTCAATTGTCCCTTTTACAAGAGAAAGTCAAATGAGGCACATAGAGGGCCACAGAAGACAGAGATGTTTTGGGATGGAGAAAGACATGATCTGGTCCTGGAAAGGTCGGTGAGATTTTAAACCAGTAGAGCTGATATAAAAGGCAGCTGGTTATCAGCATGGCAGACTGATCCAGCAAGAGCTGGGAACACCCTGAGAAGTTTCTGATTATCTGTCTTCATAGAGCTTTTTAATGAAGCTAATGAGAGCATTTTTGGTTCATTGTTTGAGGAGGCTTTGAAATTGGCTATTAACATGATATTAATATGCCCTTGGAAAAATAATGCTCCAAGTGGCAAATATTTCCCTGTTTCTGAAAATTGATACCTTATATTAGTGACAGAAATAAAATAAAAAATCTGTATTTCCCAAAACTGAACTCATGTACCCAGTATTTATTCCAACTGCACTACTCATTTGTCAGATTACTTTTCCCCTCCACTCATCTCAGGCCTCAAATGTTGCCTGGGTCATAGTAACTTGCAGACTCTATTTTTTTTTCCTTAACTTATTTTAAAGTCATCACTTTATTATTTTTTTGTTGTAAAATTCACTGGGGTTGACATTGGTTAGTGAAAATTACATAGGTTCCCGCTGTACAGTTCTACAATACATGGTCTACACGTCGCACAGACTCTAGTCTTAAACAGAGTGCCAAGTTCGGGTCTTCCTTTCTCACAGGTTCTTCTCATTTCTCTGGAGAGCTTGGCTCTATCATCTGACCCAGAAACTTCCCTGGACTGGCTGCTTTTCACTTTCTGATGTGATTTCCCTTCACTGTCACTTCCTTCTCAAATGATCCAAGAGCCAAAGCTGCCACTTTCCGCAGCTGCCCTGGCAAAACAGTGTCTGGGAACAAACCATCCTGCCTATTATATATCCACTGGGAGATTCTTTATTATATACCAAGGGCCTCTCCAAAACCCAGCTTTGATCTGTAGACAGCTGTCACCCCACTTTTACGTTGATGCTCCATTGTTACAGTTCTCATTCCTCCAATTCAGGAACCTGAAAACTGCTTCCCAGGGGATAAATCCTGCCTGCTGCTAATTTTGTTGGAACATAACTATGTCTACTATTTTACATGTGGTCTATAGTTGCTTCCCTGCCTTGCAGAGTGGAATAGCTGTGACAGAAATCGTAGGGCCTGCAAAGCCAAGATTATGTCTAATCTGGCTCTTCCTAGAAAAATTTAATCAGAAAAATTGGTCCATGGACTAGACCAGTGATCTGAAGTCAGTTTTACCTGTGTCTCCACTAGTTTTACTGATGATTGCCTATTTCAGAAAGCAGAAAGGTGTAAACATTTTAGGATTAATGCAAAAGAACAACTATCTATCTGTCATCAATTAACACAGTTCTGCATACACTCCAAATGTGCATTTGTTTCAAGCACTGGGGACTTCAGATGAATAGAACCTGATCTTGCTTTAAACAGCTCTGACCAAGTGGCAGTGCTAGACATATGAAGAAATTATCTTAGTGAGCATACTTCTGGTTCTGTCCTTGCTGTGTGGCACGGTGCTCCAGGAACAGAAGTTGGTCTATCCCCTTTTCCAAAACTTAACTCACAGAGAATGTGACACTTGTGTTGGGCTTGGAGGAAGAGTAGGTGTTTTCCAGAAAGGAATGGAACCAGAGGGACAGTGAGTAACCCTGTGCACCAATGTAAAGGGCTAAGACAGAGCATGGGAGCTAGAAGAAAAGGTCATAGGGTCAGGTTATCAAGACACAGGCTCACAGAAAGAGGAGCCAAATGAAGGGGCTGCACCCAAAAGGCACTGGATTGCAAGATAGGCCATAGAGATGACATTTGAGTCACAACCAAGGACAGAAATGGGTCATCTTGGAAAACTAAGTAGCAGAGAAATGTCCCCTGATGTGTACACTTAGTCAACTGATGGACTGAACCAAAAGAGCAGTGAAGGCAATGCCTCTTTAATGACTAGTGACATTTTACATTTCTTTCTTTCCTAGTGAAACTTTTCTTTTATTGTTAATCCCCAAGCACGGATTTTATCTATTGCTTGGGAAGGAACTGGAAACCCCAAGAGAGATGCAGTTGTTGAGACATCTTAAAAATAACCTAATTTTTTTTTTTTTTTTTT